>SGPL01000780.1:0-12180 GCA_004802705.1 Bondarzewia mesenterica
TTTTTTTTTTTTAATTTTTTTTTTTTTTTTTTTTTTGCATTACTCGCATATTCTAATATTTAGCCGGAAATGTTTCTAATTGTCTTAAGGCGGGGGCCCCTAATCAAATTTGGCTAGCTCCTTCTTGCGTAGCCACACAGGCGTGTTTGTAAAAACTAATTTTCTGCGCAAGCAAGGAGTTTTGTTTAAACAAACAAAAATTGCTTCGCCAGCCAAAGGCGGGAGCTGCGCGGTTTAAACACAAAAAATAAGCAAAAGGCAGAGCCACAAAATTAGGAGCGCATAAAGCAAACAAAATAATCGCCTAATTTTTTTTGCTATCGCCGTAGGCAGCAAAACAAAATAAAGGAGGCGATAAAATTTTATAAACCGGATAAAAAATAATGAAACAAATTTAAATAATGATTTAATTATTTATATTCCTAGCCGAAGGCGATAAATGAGAAAAGTTAACAAAGCCATAGGCAGCCGTAGGCAAAAAACAAAACACAAAACCTCCCCTGCGCGTACCTGATTTTGTCGCCTTTGGCTTATTTTGTTTGTTTAAAAACAAACAAAATNAAAAAAAAAAAAAAATCATCACGTGCATTATTGCATTCTTCAGATGCATGAATTCTATAATTTCTTTTTGTCTATTTATAAATGTATGAGATTTAAACCCTTTATTTTATGTGTCTTTTGCTATTTTTAAATCAGTATCTAATCACTATAATTTAAATAATATTAACATTATTTTATAATAGTCTTCTCTATTACCTTGATCATGTCTAGGCAATATGCTATTTATAAGTTTTAGCACTTTACTTTGACTTTCAGAGTAAAGGACTGGCTTATAAGTTTCTTTTTGTAGATGTAGTTTAATAATTTTTGACTAATTTTCTCTTTTTTGCTTCTAATTTTCACTTTATTTGTTAAACGCATCAAATCATATAAGTTCATATCATTATACATTTCAGAAAGATATATATAATCAGATACCATTGAAATATATCAATGTAAGTATCATTATTACAACATATTACAACTATTTCTTTATAGTTTTCATTATCAAGATCTCTATAATCTTGCCTACTTCTTTTACAAAGTTTCTCCAATAAAATGATTAAAATTCAAAGTTGGTGTAATGATCAAGATGTCCTCATAAATATAATGATGCCATTGGTCCTCTAGTTTTTGCTTTTATAGATAATGCATTGACTAGTTGAATTAATAATTTTCATGCTTTTTTCTTTTACTCTAAAGTTCTATTGATTAATTCTGTATTTCTTTCAAAAAATAGCTTTCATTATTTTAAAGATAACATGTATTTTCAACAGTGTTTTGACTATATAATTAGCTATATATACATTTACTGCCTTAATCACTGTATTAGATAATAAGCTCATAATATCAGTATTGCATTGCAATAAATAAGTCAACTAAGAAGTGAAAGTATTCAGCCAAGCTTCATCTTTCTTTATTTGAATATATCCTGTGTCTATATCAATAGTTAAACATGGATAAATCTCACAAGGAAATCTTGCTTTACAAACTCCTTTAATACAACTAAGATTTGTATTGCAATCATGCACATTGTCAAGATGGTTGAGTTCGAGTGGCTTGACTTAATGGCTTTAGCCTAGTCATGCCTTGTTGGGGTTTCAGAGGACTTTTAAGTAACTCTAGCTTTAAGCTAAGTCAAGCAAATTGTGTGAGCAAAGGTAAGGACTCTAACCTTATGTTCTATTGCAATAGTCTCATGCTAATATAGGGGTAAGCATAAAGGGATCAAGCTAAGGAAATGAGGCAAAGAACTTTGATATAAATAGCTATTGCTGTAGTGCACAAACCAGATGATATAATACTACAAAGGCATGGGGTAGGAAAGATTGATATAGATAAAGGGAATCACGGCTAGCCAGGCTGCCTCATTGAAAGTAAAATATATAATGTGTCTGTGATAAGTAAAAAGAAAAGTACATGCCATTCATGACACATACTTGATTGAAATAAAAGTTCATCTATATCTTCTTTATATTCAATTCACTATATTTTATTTCTTTCACAAGATTCACAATTATCACAAGTAAAATCATCACATCTCAATGGTATGGCTTGTGGAAGACATTCTGTTGCTTTCAATTAATCTAAATTTTTATTTTATTTTATTGTAAATTTCTCTTTCACATTCTCCATTGTTCTTCTTAAAAACTCACCTTGATGTACACCTTCAAAATATTCAATCATTCTTGTTTAAAAATCTGAGTCTGATTGCAATAATCAATCTCTAATTTCTTGTAATATAAGTGAGTTTTTTTTATCTATAAAAGCATGTGTAAATATAAAGTCAATCTTTTTTGTTGCTCAACAATACCATAATGACCTGATGTATCACTATATATGTCTGAATGCTTTGTATCCACTCCTAAGACATGTGTTATGAATGCATCAATAATTAGTTTGAAATATCATGCACCAGCAATTGAATTATTTGTAATCAACTTATAACAATTATCATCCGAGATTTTTAAATTTAGTTTAAAGATTTCTCTTATATCTGCATAATATAATGAGAGTGGATGATTATTATCAACTGGTGCAAATATAATAAACTATGAAGAAGCACTAAGATAAGCTGTCAAAGCTCATATTTCATTGCACATTTTTTTATGTTTGTGACCCATCAACATGTCCAGCTATATGATCAATGTCATTGAGAATTTGAAAGCAATATTTTTCTTCTTGAGTTGAAGGCTTCACTTTTTCACCTGCTTTTAATCTATCAATCAAATTTAATAATGTTTCTTGATTCATATTCATTAATTTATTTACAATATTAAGAAATACTTTTTTATTTGCAAGAAGATACCCACCAGTTGTAGAATCTTTGATTTGTTCATGATTGAATGTTGTCAAAGGAAATAAAGGCTTAAGTTGAAATCGTTTATCATGATACATGAGTAGCCATTTCTTTTGAGCACTTTCTAAAATATTCAATGTTATTTTTGAATTTCCTAAATCACCTAAACCATAAGAAAATAGCTAAGGAAAGATTTGAGGATATAGTTGTGAATTATGATAAATTGATTCAGGTGTTTCAGCATGACCTATGCCCAAAATCTTGCCACCTTGAGTTAAATGTTGTAGTGCTAATGTCTTCAAAACTTTTGCTGATAAATTTGCGATTTTATCACCTATCAATCCATGCACAATAAAAGGACATTCACCATCATTCACACCTTCTTTTTCATCAGCATCATACTTTGTCATAGATTCTAGTTTTTTATTATTTCCTTGATTTGAATAATATAAACATGCTACTGTAGGTTCATTGTCCTTGTATGAATTCAAATTCTCTTGTGATATTTCTAAATCATTGTAATCTTCATGATTCAATTTCAACCATTCAAGTGCAGCGGCAACTTTGTTTCTTCACACTAAAAGAGGTGTTCACCTGTGATCTAATTGTGTAGGTCTTATTGGGCCAGTATATATATATGCAAGCACTTCATTCAACTCCTCTCTACTAGGAGGTAATTTTGCATACACTTTAGGTATTGGTGATGAAAAAAATACAGCATTAAATTTAATTTTATGCATACCAGAAGAAACTCTAACTATATATTGATTATGATAAACTCGTGAAATAAGCATCTTTTCAGCCCCAGCACATGGGCGCATCCGACCTCCCGCTCTGCCGTCCTTTCCCCTCTCAGCTACCTTTACTCATATGGACTGTCTCGCATTGCCATGCCATCCTGCCCGGTCTTTACGAGTTCTGTCGGTGTGTGCAACACCAGCTGCAGAAGTGCTGTACATAGGACAGCAATTGTCATCATTGTAGATATGTATTTTGAACAGCTGATGTACTTTGAATAAACAGTTGTATTGCCACTAGTGGCAGGTTAGTTTCACCTCACTTATGGTTGATTATAATGAGTAATATGCCAGAGGATCACAGCAGGCAATATTCATCTGTATGCCGGGTTGATGAGGAGCAGGTGAAATTCCCCCTGTGTCACCTGTCACCCAAATTCACCTTGAATATGGTTGAAATGTCATAATCATTCGTAAATTGGGTGAAAAAAAATCCGGATCTGTTCTTATAGTGTGCTACTGTCACGACTTCAAAGAGTAGCCTTACCGGCAGGACATGAAACGTTTTTTTTGCGATTTTTTGCGATTGTTTACGATTGTTTTGATGTCTGATGACTCTGATCTGATTTCCGGTAGAAAAACGACCTTCTCCGGAGGTCTCTGTGATTTCCGGCAGTCAGACGGCGCCGCAGGCCGCACCCCCCTGCTCACAGTAGTTTGCATGTTTTGGCGGAACATACATTTTGGTGGGTTGCCGGGGGTCCTGGATTTCGCAAGCAAGGTTGCTGCCGACGCAGTCGGCGCTCCCCTAGTTCTGGGGGGGGGGGGGTCAAAATGGCCCATGTTCCGTCTATAACTTATGATTCCCTTTTAGGGGAATCGTAAATAAGCAGATCCCAGTGAATGAAATGAACCAACCGGTAGTGATTATTTGAGAATTTGAGGAGGTTAACGTGAGGGAAGGTGAGGGACTGGCCAGTAATTACTGAGTATGTACTGATCACACTGCCACACAGACTCCGAAGAGCTGAGCGCTGATTCTGAAGAGGCTGATTCGTCGGACACGGCCGGCGACTGGCCGGCATCGCCGCCAACGGGCAGCAGCCGTCAGGATTTTCCTGTTTGACGAGTTGAGGTCACGAGTCCGAGTCTGCTTGACTTCATGATAGGTGACGATCAACACATACGTGGTTTGACTCCAGTTCGACGATACATAGTGCCGTCTGGGAGCCCGAAGTTGCTCTGCTCGCCTAGGCTCGCCTCCGCATATTCGAATTTGACTCTGACATCAATTGTGAACGCCTTCGTATACACTCTTCCAGTTAGTAGAGTTTCCGTTTGGCGTTCTAAACATTCTCACTGTTGATGATGCCGTAGTTGCCGTCGTTGAGCGCAGGGGCTTTTAGTGATTTCACTTTCAGTGACTCGTCCATCCATCGCGATGATTTGTCGCAGATTTCTTAGAATGCAGACCAATGCGAGGCCGCACATATTCGATATTCGTGACATTCTCACTGTTACGAGGCCACGCGTTCTGTCCAAACTCCCTCACTACGAATTGAGATGTCGCAAGAGTAGTGGGCTGCTCGGACCGTTGCATTTGGCCAGGAAATATGTTCGTGAGCGTTTCAATCCGTATTCTTTTGACCTTGATTGCATGAGTACAATTTAACATGTCCTCTCATCGCAGACCACTGAAGTTGTTCCTCCCGTATACCTTCCAGTGAATAAAAAGCACAGTCGGTCCATTCAAAGTCTGGATCCACGCCACCTCCAACCCTCGGACCATACCGACATTTCTGGGTTGTTCTACCCGCGATTCTATGCTATATCGGAAAAACGCAGTCGGCAGGCCTTTCACGTCGCCTACTACGTGTCGTCGGGCTCTAAGGTCCCATTTCCCAGAGAAACACCCGGTTTTCTCTATTATAAACCGTCTACAACGTCGGTATTGCTGGACGGAGAAATCCGATTCTGTGTTACCAAGTCCTCAGTTACCTTCGCTAAAGGCTCTGATTTATTGAAGCCCGATGGTTCCGTATGGAAGCTGGGGATTTCTCGAGTTTTATATTACAAGGGCTACGGCCCCCTTGCCCACTTGCTCCTGAAGGAGAACCCGTCCCTGAAATCCATCCCGCCCCAAACCATCCTGGCCCATCTTTATCGTATGGTTCGGGCCCTCGATCCTCAACACATCACGGCTTCCGATTTCCACGATATTTCGGGTTTATTGGCCGCGTCGTATACTTTCGAACTTGAAGGCTCAGATACGTCTTCTGAACGCGCGCACATCCGTTACGAATCTGTAAAGGAAAAGCGCCTGCCATTCCCCTCCGGGACTCACGGGTTTCTTTATTACTTGTCGCCACATGGGGACATGACGGAGGGTCAGATTCGCTTCCGCATCACACAGGATTGCAAGCCATCCAGTTTTGTGGGGGGGAGGGACCTCNCCTTCTCATCNGGTTTACCATGGCATCTTCCACTCCATCTGCTTCGTGGTTCGACAACGTCTGGGCTTCTTTGCCTCCTCTCTGAGGATCTTGTGGCGAAGGACACGACGCCGCCAACGGAGGACGGCACTGATATCGATGTGCAGTTGCCGAGAAGGCGCACTGCAAATCCCGTGATCACGGAGTTTGGACAGTTGTTCTCGCTCGACTTCTCTAAGGGCAAGTACAACCTCTGGATCAAAATTGGGCGACAACATCCAGAAATTGTGAGGATTGTGAATCCCTTAGCCTCTTACCGAGACTCCGGATGGTTCAGTCCTTATGATGGTAAGCGCCTTCCGATCCGGCCAACGTCCTTTAGTACCAGATTCAACTTTTACTAGGAGTTGCTCTGTGCTGCTTCGAGCCATCTCCTCGTTCCGCATCATCTCGTTCCAACGGTCGAAAGCGGGCCAAAGCAGTCTTACGCCTGGTCAAGATCACCAAACCTTTCATGCGTAAAGAGCATGTGAGAAGGTCGTCCGTTCCAATGGCTGCTGAATTAGAAGCTGCTGAACAAGAAGCCGCCGAACCACCAGAGGAGGGGCAGCTGTTTATGTCTCGAGGTAGAGAGCGGGAATACTTTCTAAAAGGATCAGTGTTAGAAGCGTCTGGTGCTACAATGCGATCATGAGAATAAGATGGTGTATGTGAGTATCCTTTCCTGCAATCAATTCGAAGCATTGACCAAATCACGAAGTATAATGTATAATTAAGCAGCGTCTGTGGGACTGGGGCCACCTCTGGGGGCAGCAGCTATGACTTGAGCACAGCGACCCTGGCCATCCAAGTAGTGGATGATCACGCATCTCCTCGACATTCGCGACAGCGAACACTTCACTGAATCAGGTGAGTCAAATCCTTCATGCGCTCTTGTTCGTTCGTTATTCTCACGATCCTCATTGCAAAAGCCAGGTCGACCAAAACCTCAGCTCATCTAAGAACGAAGGGGAGCTTGTTTCCGCCGGTCCGTACTACTTAGAGGAAGTACAGTACATGGATTAGCATAGACTCACTGAAGTGGGTCATTTTCCAATCGGAATTGCAGGTGTACCTTGACCATGACATGATCGAGGGTGAGCGCTTGAGCCACGACCCACCGCAGCAAAACGCAGGAGAGGGATATGACTTTAAGTGTCTCAAGTTGTGAACCAAAGCTTCGTTTGTAGATTTCTATAAAATGGCGGAGGTTGGCGGCCACCCACTCGGTAAGTACATACATACTGAGACAGATCATCAACTGGCACGGTCGGAGTTTCTGACCAGAATTTAGATGGACTCGGTTGTACACTGATTCTGAGCTGCAACATCCGAGATCACCAGCCCAGCGGGTCCCGGTCCCTGAGACTCGATTGATCTCACACTGGACCAAAAGCAGCTACAAAAATTCGCGAGAGCTCATTCGGTTCACCCTCTATCACCTCTTTCAATATGCTCGACATGGCCCACTATCGATCTCTCGGAAAGTCCGGTTTGCGCGTCTCTGTCCCTGTCGTCAGTCGTCCCAGCATACTGCACAATTTCTCTCTTACGTCTTGTCACAGCTCGGAGGCATGGCTTTTGGCAGTCCCAAGTGGGCCGTGCGTTGTCCTCTTCCCTTCAGATTCGTCGTTGCCTGGTCTGATCAACTCCTCCATAGCCTTGGACCCTAGATGAGGAAAAGGTACGCTTACCTTTCACGCCTTGCACGAGTTGCGCGTCCACTCATTTTTTTGCTCTCAGAGTCTCGAAGTGCTCAAGGCTGCTTGGGACCTCGGCATCAACACCATCGACACGGCCAACATATACTCTAATGGGGAATCTGAGAGGATCATAGCTCGCTTCATATCCAAGGTAAGCCTCGTTCGCTTTGCGCCAGCAGCCCTTCGTCCAATGTCTTTCCCGGACATCCAGTACAACATCCCCAGAGAGAAAATCGTCATAATGAGCAAAGCGTGGGCTCTCGTTTCTCCTGATGTGTCCGTCATGGCTTCCATGGTCCCAGGTCTGGCCGACACCCGTGACTATGTCAATCAAGGTGGCTTGTCCCGGACCGCACAAGAAGCCTCCCAGTGTGTCATCCCTTCAAGTTAAGTATCGATAATTCCATGATAATTTCACTCTGCGCATGCTAACTTGCCGCCTTTCTTGTCGCGGCCTGTGCAGGAGTTACGTGTACGGTTTCATCTTTCAATGCACTCAAATATGTGCGACACTGCGACAATTGCGCCGTCGCCATCTCAATTGATACATCTCACTTTTTTTCTATTGTGGTCAAGATTCGACGCTGTGACAATGCGTTCAAACTTCGTCTAGCTCTCAATCATCCCAATTTTGTCGTTTGTATAACATCTTCCTTCATAAAGGTTCAGCATTGTGAGTATTACAGTACACCCTGATGAGTATGTGTCACTTTCTCTCCCGCTTTTGATACACCATGCACCATTACCACATGTCAGCGGACGATCATGTGGTATGTCATCCTCAGAGTGCGACTATCCAAAGGTAATCCAAAGGTAATTACTTCATTCGTCGAACGCGTACTTATAGATGCCGAACTCATGAGGTTCTATCTCTCAAGACTCACCCCCTCATTGGCTTCTCCGTGGAGCCAGACATGGTATCGTTATTACTAGGACTGCGAAATTCCGACTACATGTGACACTAAATTTTCCCATCGTCAGGCTTCTTCGTGAATTAGAACATGTAGTATCGGTAAGACAACTGATCTGTCCTTGCCATCCCCCTTACAGAGGGTTCCAGGTTCATTTCAAGCTGATACGAATTATGTTGCTGGGAGAATTTCTTATGAGACGCTCTTATCTGGTCGGGCGACCTCAAGGCTGATCCCATCGAACCCAGGGAGCATGCTGTGCTTGGCATTCCCGGCCAAGAAGCTGGAAGGTCTTTTCCCAAGCAGAAAGACCAATACGTGTTGGTGTTCGCTTTCAACAGCTAAAGTTCACATCATATGATTGCGGCCCATAAATAAAGCACGACAACAGTAGGGGCACCCGAAGATGCTTCTTGCACCCCTGGTAAGCTATGACCCCCTGTCCTTTATCTTTAAAAAAGCTGAAGTCGCCCACAGAAATGCAGAGGCTATATTTAATAATTTCCTTGGCCTTCTCGGCTTTGCAGGTCGTGGAGACCAAAGACGGACAAGATCATTCATCATCGTCTTTCCAATCGTCATCGTCCATCTCTTCGTACTACGGGTCGTCGAGTGGGAGCTTGATCGTGACACCTGTGTCATCGTCTGCACGACCATCATCAGCATCCTCTTCAGCGCCTTTACCAACCTCTTCATCTCGTACATTGTTGTATTTCGATCCTCCGACCAATACCTCTATCAGGATACAACCTTCTCTTGGGTTTTCCAAGGCGCCAACGACGTACCTCTAACCATCCAAATCACCAACTCATTTTCCGCACAGGCAGATATAAAACCAGGATATTCCAGACTCATGATATCCTTCCGCACGTTGACGACAGACGTACCGTCGACTGCCGCCCAGTTGGACTGGAGTCCGGTCGATGTGGATGAGGGGTTCTATACGGCGATCGCATTCGACACCTCACGAGCTGCAGGCTTGTACGCCCAATCCCAACCCTTTTTCGTTGCCTCAGGCCAGAATCGTACTTCTTGATGGGCACCTCGCCATTATCTTCCTCTGCTGTCTCGCAAACCCCGTCTGCAACCGATGCTCCTTCATCATCAACCTCTCCCTCACCAACACACCTGAGCCGTGGAGCACTTGCTGGGACCATTGCTCGTGTCGCGTGTGGCATCATTATTCTCATCGCTGCGTTTAGTGCACCCCATCTCCTTCGACATCATCTCCCTGCCCTCCCTACTCGGAGCACAAGACCCGAAGGACCATATTATCTTTTTTGAACATTTTCCTTTCTTTTTTTGCTTCCTTTTCAGTTCGGGAACTTTTTAATTATTTCGTCACAGTACATGATGCTCATGATCGTTCAACAATAAACTACGTCCGTCCAGGAAATTAACGAATATCTAATCGTAAAAGTACAATGGAGCATGCAGTCTTAATCAACGTAATATACTATGAAAACTCCGCAAAACAATAAACATAACAAAAAGCGCGTACGTATATCATCGTCCGATGGAAGTCATGAAGCTGGAAAGCTCTAGGTTTTGGTACTCCTCCTCTTCGGGCAGATCTTCCAATCCATCAAGGATGCTCTTCGAGCCACCGGGAGCACGCTCCTTGCCTTTCTTATCCTTCTTTGACTGCGCGATGGCGTCTTCTTCCGTCGTATGCTTGAATAAATCGAGGACCAGGTCTGTATCCATGGTGTCCAGACCCGCGTTCTGCTGGGTAACAACGGTGTTCGCGATATTCATCTTGAACCGTTGCAGACTAGAACGGTTCGTGTGATCAGCTCAATTGTACAAAGGAAATTTTGAAAGACATATACCCCATGATCTTCTCTTCCAGCGTACCCTTCGTGATCAACCGATAGACATTCACAACCTTCTTCTGCCCGATGCGATGCGCCCGATCCATCGCTTGAAGATCTTTCATAGGATTCCAGTCATGCTCCACAAATATAACCGTGTCGGCGCCTGTCAACGTTAGGCCCAGCCCGCCGACATGCGTCGTGAGCAGAAGGCAATCTATACTAGGATCGGCGTTGAACGTCTGTACGACGGCATGCCGCTTGTTCGTGTCTGTGCTGCCGTCCAGTCGCATATACGTCACGGAGGGCATATATTTCTTGAAGAGATCCGTCTCGATGATGTCCAGCATCTGCTTCATCTGGCAGAAGATCAGCACGCGATGCTGCGAGAAGGCACCAGTTGAAGTCGGTTCGACGTCGGCAAGTTCACTTTTCGCCGCATCCGTGGCAGCAGCGGGAGAACCACCAATCCCACAGTCGACGAGCAATTGCCTGGTATCGAGGAGATGAGTGTGTGAGAAACACTATGACAACGAATACTTACCGGAGCGCTAACAACTTCGGAGCATGTTGTATATCGCTTAGATCCGAGCATTCCGGCTTGTATCCCGCCTTCGTCAACGCCGCCTTGATACTCTCGGGATCGTTCTTCAGGACAAGAGCTGGATGATTGCACAATTTGCGCAGGTACTGGAGGGACTGGAAGATGTGTTGCTGCTGCTTTTTACTGTCTGACGTCTGGGACTGAACGGCCTTAATAGCCCCCTCGGCATTGATCCGAGCCTGGGATTGTGAGAAATCGTCGTAGAGCTGCTTTTGAATGTCAGACAGCTCGCAGAAGTAGTCCTGGATGATCTTGGGCGGCAGATCATGAAGAACATCTTCCTTCAATCGACGCAGGAGGAAAGGGAGAACCTGTTTATGCAACGCTTCCAAAGCGAGCACAGCTGACAACCACATAACTGTGAGCATTGACGGCACGTTAGATGAGTCCACTTTCACTGACCAGATTCGGGATTCTTCGACTTGCCATCTCGGTTGGCTATAATCGGCTTGCTGAATCGCTCGTTGAAGAAAGCTTCGGTGCCCAGGAAACCCGGCATCAAGAAGTCGAATAAGTTCCACAGCTCCAACACGCTGTTCTGAATCGGCGTTCCCGAGAGCACCAAGCGGTGGTTAGCCCGGATACTCTTGATTGCCTTGGAGATCTTGGTCTTGGCGTTTTTGATATAATGGCCCTCGTCGAGAACGCAGTAGTGCCAATTCTTTTCCTGAAGGCTTGTGATATCATTCCGAACCACCTCGTATGACGTGATCACCACATCAAAGTTTTTGAGCTTTGTGAGCAACCGGTTCCGCTCTCGCGCGTTCCCAGTGTACATGACGGGCTTCAAATTGTCAACGTACTTGAGGATCTCATAGTACCAGTGGCTAGTCAGAGTTGGAGGGCAAACGATGAGAGAAGGAAGATGAATGGAATCGGGTGACTTCGTTTCTTCGTGTCGTTTGGCACGCTCGTGATGTTTACTTGCCAATATGCAGATGGACTGGAGCGTTTTTCCAAGACCCATATCTATGATAAAAGTTAAGTAGAGTGATATCCCTCACAAAACATGCATTCGTACCATCACAAAGAATACCATGAAGTTGATATTTGGCCAGGAATGCCAACCAGTTGACTCCATCTTGCTGATATTTGCGTAAT
>SGPL01000781.1:0-12094 GCA_004802705.1 Bondarzewia mesenterica
TTCTTAATTATCTGCAAGGTGTCTAATAGAGAATTTGAGGTGGAACATAGTGCTTTTAAAAGAAGGTGATATTATTGTAGAGATAATAGAGGGTCTGATGATAATAAATACACGAGGAATAATATTATCTTTCTCATTTAGAGCACTAAATTGTGCTTCTATTATTATATATGCTTATTTTAATACTTTATAAATGCAAACCCATATATATATATATAATTTGATATATTGATGTGCATCTCACTTTTGACAGCTTCTTTGATATTTCTTGCAGTCTAATTTATACTTTTAGTGACCTTATACTCTATAATGACATAAAAGACATTTTTTATAATGCTAGCAGCTTATTTGATGTTTTTTATACTAGTTCTCCTATAGCTTTTTATACTGACACCTCTAAAAGCTCAAACTCAAACTTAAACTCCTCAAAATTAGATTAATCTTGAGTCACTTTTTAATAGTGGAAAGATTTTAAACTATAACTTGTAAATTAGAGATAACCATTCTAGTCTTAGAGTGTATAGCAACTTAGATGTTATATATTAAATTTAAATACAATTTAATAGCTATGTATATTATGCTATAAAATATAGCTATATGATAAGCAGTAAGATAAGTAATCTAAATGAGATGATGCTCAAAAAAAGCAGGAGGAAGAGACCGCTCCTTTGAGTATAAAAGGTTAGCATTTAAAATAAAATTAAATAAATCATCTCAAGTTTGAAAGAGCAGATCAACATCTAAATTGGGCAGCTCATCATTTAAAGTACTACTTTAGTTAAAATCATTTAAAAAGTTTGATAGATTATTACTAGGCTTGATGTCAAACAAACTAGAGAAATTGAATTTTAAATCTGAGGAGTTCAAGTTTGAGTCTGAGCTTTCAGAAGTGACAGCATAAAAAGCTATAAGAGAATTAGAATGAGGGATATCAAATGAGCTGTTAATAATATTAAAAACATCTTTCATGTTATCATAAGGCATAAAGTCATTTAAAGCATGAGTTGGGTTATAAGAAATAATAAAGGAGCTATCAAGCATGAGATGCACATCGAAAGAGAATGGTAAATATAAATATTTATATTATAATTTATATATTTTTTGATCTGATAACTTCTATAAGTTTAGTATGTAAGCAAATTATTCTACGCTTACGCAGACCATCATTACTTCAAACAAAAGATTAAGTAAGGTCGAGAGATCAAATTTAATATTGAAAGTCCCTTAAATGAGATAATTATTGGTTTATTACTAGGTGATGGTCATATACAAACGCGGAGCGAAAGAAGTGGCAATAGTAGATTTATTTATGGACAAAGTAGTTTAAGAAAACATCATTTGAATTATTTCAAACATGTTTTAGAATTATTTAAACCTTATTTATCTAAAAATTTTATTGTTAAAGAAAAAACTTTTATAGATAAAAGATCTAATAAAACTTATAGTTCTGTGAATTTTGCTACATTAACGTTACCTTGCTTTACTTATTATAAAGAGCTATTTTATAATTCACAAACGCTCCGCGACAGAAAGTGGTGCCTTTAAATATTAACCAATTATTAACTCCTATAGGACTTGCTTATTGGATAATGGATGACGGTTCTCTTCAAAACAAAGGTTTACATTTAAGTACATATGGATTTACATATGATGAAGTAGTGCTTTTAAAAAATACCTTAGAAACTATGTTTGCGCCGAATGCCTATATAAAATGCACTATACATACCCACAAAAAAAGGTTATAGAATTTATATCTGGCAAGAAAGCATGATAATAGTTAGAAATCATATATCTCAGCATATGCATAAAGATATGCTTTATAAAATTACTCCTAAATAGCATATAATAAACGTCAAAGCCTCCGGCTTTTGAAAAAGCGACATATTTATATTTTTTTCGATCTATTACCTTTCTATGCTATATTAAGATCTATACCTAACAAGCTGAAATTTCTAGCGGTTTGTATAAATTCTACTGTATGCTTGAAAGTCTTATAGTTCAAGTACTGTGTATCACAGTAAAAATCTTAGAACTTGTTTAAGATAACCAGCAAGTTTTTCACTTAATTTCTTTTCTTCCCGTTACCCTCTAATTTTTGTCGCCTTTGGCGGGTTAAACAAACAAAAGGCGGAGCCATAAACGCGAGCCGTACGGATCGGATCGGAGAAAAAATAAATTTATAAAGCCAAGAGCTTTAAAAAAAATTTCATCGACTATACGTAGAAATATGGATTATAAAACAAGAAAAATTCAAGATAAGATATAGTCAATAAAAGCTGGATAATTATATTGAGATAGTATTTCTTATTTTAATCTATATCCAAATTTCTTGCGAAGCAAATTTACCATTTTTAATTCAACGGCTTATAAAATTTGAGCCTTATAAATTTTTATATATAAAAATTTATTAGCGCAAAATTTTATTAGCCAGCCGAAGGCGAGATAAAGATACTTTGTCTATTTCTTCTGCACGTGAGCAATTAAAACAATATAAAGAGAATTTTAAATTACCTTCCATTTTAATTCGGAGGAGTTTGGTCTAGTAGCCGCGCCTTTATAAATTTTTTTATATATAAAAAAAATTTATTAGGCTTTATTTTTGTTGCTCGCCTTTGTGGCTACGCAAGAAGGAGGTAGCAACAAAAATTAGGGGGTTTTTTCAGCCGCTACGGCTTCGCCAGAGAAGGACATGTTTCTGGTCGAATTAGAGATAAGTATTTTTCACCTGTATTTGCTGTTAACCAAAATTTTTCTTGCTCTGCCTCCTAATTTTGTTGTTTTTTGCTTCTAGCTCCTTCTAATTTTTTTTCGGTTAAAAAAAAAATAAAAGGCGGAGCCAGCCAAGGGCGAGGCGTTTTTTTGTTTAAAAACAAACAAAATAAAATAAACAAACAAAGGCGGAGCCAAAAACAGACAGCGCAGAGAGTCTAGAATTTTTTTTTAATTCTTTGACATGTTCTAGGGCGAACAGGTACATTGAGTTTAATTAGTAATAAACATGGAAAATTAGTAATACGTTTATCCTCCGAAAGTTGGGATATAATTCTTAATTTCTATTCTAAATATTTTAATAGTATTTATTCGCTGGCTTATNNTTTNNTTTGTTTACACAAAAAACGCCTTTGGCGCTTGCTTCGCAAGAAAAATATATTGCTTTCCAAAAACTATCAGATATACTAGGGCGGCGTAGCCGCCCAAGTCTAACATCTAATAACTTAAAATCAGATCCTTCTGCCCTTGCTCTGGCTACACATATTGTTTACGATCTTTCAGCAGATGGATTAAGTGCTTCGCAAGAAAATTATCTCTATCGGATCAATTAAATTTATTAGGTCTTAATTCTACTGATGTAGCGGTTGCGCCGCCTATTTACACTGACAATTTTACTACCCCATCAATACTTTTTATTATAGGGTTTATTCTCGGTGATGGTACTTTACACTTAAGACTAAGAAATTCGGATAAAGGTTCTATTTGGTTAATACCTACTTTATTATTGCCCCAGCTTAATAATAAATATAACGCTCTCGCCCTCGGNNNTTTTTTCTATGTTAGAGAATTTTTTTAANNCTCTCGATATTAAAACTTACACTATAAATAAAGCAAATGACTCTGAAATTATAGAGATTTTAACTTCAACCGCCGAAGGCGATAAAGTAATATCAAAGAAATGTCAATTCTTACTGTAGAAAGTATTAGTTCTATATTTGAAAAATTACTTCCTGTGATAAGGCCTTATTCTCATTACCTGTATTGGAAATATGAACAATATGGATTAATGTCAGGTGTTGCACGACTTGTCAATGCTAAAGCACATTACACTCTTTATGGTTTTATAGCTCTGCCTCCGGCATTGATATTATTTATAGTTACCCTAACAAACGGCTTCAGTCTAAACAATTTTGGCTTGATAATATTCAATCTTGGTTTAAAGCCCGAGCAAGTAAGACTCAATCAGGTGAAAAGAATATTCAAGCAGTTTATGGTCGAGGTCCGTTAAAAGGAAGTATTGTTGCTTGGAAATGTGTATTCCCTAATGAATTTAATATAAACTCTCGTCAGTTTGGTTTTACAAAAAAAGACTGAATCAGGACAAGCACTTAAACGAGCTATTCAATATCGAGATATTTCTATAAAATCTTGGGTAGATTCACTTAAATAGCGTTCATTTTGTTTTTATGGTTAGGAGTTTTAGCTATGTTTGGTTCATTATTAATCTTATTAATTTTACCATTAACTGATCTATCTAGAATTAGAGGTAGTCAATTTAGACCTGCAATGAAATTAGCTTTCTGGTTCTTTGTTGTTGACTTCATCATTTTAATGTGAATTGGTTCTCAACATCCTACAACACCTTTTGTGGAAATCGGTCAGGTAGCTACTGCATTCTACTTTGCTTGATTTATAGTAATAATACCAGTAGTAGGTATATTTGAAAATACTCTAATGGATTTAGCTACATCAGATAACTCTTCCAAATAGTAAGGCGGCTTCGCCGCTCATCTAGCATTCAAAATTTTAAAAAAAAAAATAAATTTTACCCCCTTTCTCTTGCGAAGCCAGTCAGCGTTTTTTTAATGGTTCCGCTGTAAACAAACGCCTCGCCCTTGGCTGGCTCCGCCTTTTATTTTGTTTCTGCGCAAGCGATAAAAAAAACGCCTTTGGCGCTAGAAGGAGCTAACAACAAGCCATTAAGTGGTTTATCAAATTTTATCGCGATTATTTTGTTTTTGCTTTAGCAAAAAAAAATTAGGAAAATTTTATTAGGGGCTTATTTTCTACTAAGGAATTTTTGTTCTTGTCCACATAAATTAGCGGTTTATAAAATTTTATATAAAATTTTAGTCGCTCCTTATTTTGTTTCTTTTATTTTTTTGTTTAAACCGCGCAGCTCCCGCCTTTGGCTTATTTTGTTTTTTTGCTTCTAGCTCCTTCGGACAAAGGCGTGTTTTTTTTTGTTTAAAAACAAAAAAAAAATAAAATAAAAAAAAAGTGCGCTCCTTATTTTTTTTTGCTATAGCAAAAAAAAATTAGAGCCACAAAATTAGGAAACAAACGCCTTTGTGGCTACGCAAGAAGGAGCTAGAAGCAGTAGCGCTTTAAACAAACAAAAGCCGCTCCTTANNTTTTTTTTGCTATAGNNCAACAAAAAATTAGAGAGCGGTGGAATACCACCTTAATAAAATTTTATATAAAATTTTATAAAGCCTTTAATGCTAAAGTCTAAGGATTTAGTGGATAGCAATTTGCAATTAGCGAAAAATAATTTAAGTGATTTTGATTTTTTTGAATGGTTAAGAGGTTTTTATCGATACCGCGGATGGTGAGTCTAGTTTCCAAATAAAAAGAGACAATACGCGTACCGCCCCTAATTGTGTGCGGAGCTTTGCTCGCTACTCGCCCCTTATTATCGCTCCGCTGGCTCCGCCTTTTAGAGAGAACACTCGCCATAGGCGGGAGCGATAATTAATAGGCGAGGCGGTAAAGCAAAAACAAAGGCGGAGCCAGCGTTTATTTTTGTGCGGAGCGTTGTTTAACAAAAGGCAGAGCCAAAAAATTTGCTTCGCTGCTTCGCTGCTTCGCTGCTTCGCTGCTTCGCTGCTTCGCTGCTTCGCTGCTTCGCTGCTTCGCTAGAAAAACAGGCTCCTTCGGAGGGCTGCTCCCGCCGCCCCCCGGTTTATAAATTTATTTTATATATAAAAATTTATTAGGGGCTAATTTTGTTTTGTTTGAACAAAAAAAATAAAAGACAGATAAACAAAGGCAGATGCGCTTTTATTTTTGTTGCGGTAGCGCATCCGCCTTTTTTCTTAAGCAAAACAAAGGCGGAGCCAGCGTAGCGCTAGCGACAAAATTAGAGAGAAGAAGTGAATAAAAGAATAAAAGATAT
This sequence comes from Bondarzewia mesenterica, assembly GCA_004802705.1. Classification (NCBI taxonomy): domain Eukaryota; kingdom Fungi; phylum Basidiomycota; class Agaricomycetes; order Russulales; family Bondarzewiaceae; genus Bondarzewia; species Bondarzewia mesenterica. The sequence goes on from SGPL01000781.1 coordinate 5,891, forward strand.
AAACTGTAAATTTGAAACAAAATTTATAAAAGATGCTTTATATAAAATCAAATTTTATTAGCTAAAAAAAGATAGTTTAAAAAACATAACAGTCTCTAAAAGAGATAATAAATATTGCTCTTATTTTTTTTGTTTTTTTGGTATACCAAAACAAAACGCCTTTGGCGCTAGAAGCAGCATATAAAATACGACTAATTAAATAAAATTCATTTAATTTAGTTTAAAATTAGAAAGAATTTAATTTTGGTTCCGATTGAACGTTTTTCAGTAGTTTAAGACATGCAAATCGTTGTTTCCGAAAATTAAATTTATTTAAATCAATTTAAAATTCATTTAAATAGAAGAGATATTAGGAAATAAGGTGTAAAGGTGAGGATAGTAAATAAGATACCCTGTAGTCCCCATAGATAGGGGATATTTTTAAAATACTAATTTAATTACACTTAACTCTAAATAGGGTAAAGGATAATTTTATAAAAAGGTTTTAGAAAATAAAATAGCTATTTTTATAATAAAGGAATTTTTCTGCTATAGGATTCTATTTANTTTGATTAGGTAGTTGGTAGGGTAAAGGCCTACCAAGCCGACGATCAATAGCCATGCTTGATAGAGCAGATGGCCACATTGGGAATGAAATCTCCCAAGTAGTATATTAACTACCAGCAGTCAAGAATATTAGTCAATGCTCGCAAGAGTGAACTAGCTAACTGAAATCAATGTAATATTAGATTGATAACATAAGGGAGAATAATGATGTTACCTTATTAATAGTGTCGTCCAAAGCTGGTGCCAGAAGACTCGGTAAGGCCAGAGACGCAAACGTTAGTCGTCCTAATCAGGCGTAAAGGGTTTGTAGGCAGCTTTGAAATTTTTCTTTTTTTATATAGCACTAACTTAAAATACAAACTATTATAGTTAATTAAAGGAGTTAAACAATTAAAGCTAGAATCAAATAGAGGTTATATTAAATAATACTTAGTGTAGGGCCGATATCCTTAGATACTAAGGGGAATATTAAGGGCGAAAGCTTTTTTCCACTAATGATTGACGCTGAGAAACGAAGGTGAGGATAGGAAATAGGATTAGATACCCAAATTACCCCTCTCTGTCAACGATGAATGGTGGCTACTAGTGAATCATTGGTGGCGATGTTAACACGATAACCATTCCGCCTTGTGAGTACGACTGCAAAGTTGAAAACAAAAAAATTAGTCGGTCTCGAAGCAAACGAAGTGAAGCATGTTATTTAATACGATAATCCGCGTAAAACCTTACCAGTTCTTGCATAATAAACTTTTCTTCTTTGAATAAAATTCTTCGGAGAAAAGGAGTGTATTTAATTATAAATTATATATTGTCTTTTTGATGCATTAGCAGCGAAGCACATTTAATTTCTAATTTACACTTATTTACAGGTGTTGCATGGCTGTCTTCAGTCCGTATTGTGAGAAATGAGGTTAATTCCGCTAACGGACGCAATCCCTGTTGTTAATTCAATACAAAGTCCTTCGAGGACAGTATAAATATTATACTAATTTACTTAACAATTAATGGTTCTGATAGAGTGCCATTTGGGGCTAAGACAAGTCGTTATGGCCCTAATGAACTGGGCTGATATGCGTTTTGGGAAAACGCTAATTTGGCTAAAACTATCAAACTCCGGGGACACCCTAAAACTTCTGGTACCAAGCTATAGTCGAAAGGCTATAAGTGGATGGACTAATCACCCATGTACGGTAATAAGCCAGGAGATGAATGAAAATGAAATGGGTTATCGCGGATCTAAGTCAGTATTAGTTAATAATTCTGTAAAAGAGCAACGAGTAGACGGTAGTTGGTGCATAGGAAAAATAGCTGAAACCAACCCTATGCACTTAAGGTGTACTCTAATGGGTTTCGAAAGAAACTATCAAGTCAAAATCCCTACTAAACAATTAAATAATAGAATGTTTTCTACGTTTTCTACTAATTCTAATATTAATCCGTGATTTATTACAGGATTTTCGGATGCTGAATCTTCTTTCATTGTTTCAATCTATCGGGACGAAAAATCTAAAATAAAATGGAGAGTTACCGCTTATTTTTCTATACATATACATATTAAAGATATTGCTTTACTAGAAGGGATTAAAAATACCTTAGGTGTAGGTAAAGTTAGAAAAAAATAGTAATAGCACTGCCATATTTAGAGTCGACAATATACAAGAATTACCAGTTATTATCGATCATTTTGACAAATACCCATTGATTGGTGCCAAATATTCTGATTTTTTATTATTTAAACAATGTTTTGATTTAATTAAGCAAAAACTACATTTAACTCAAGCGGGCCTTGAACAAATATTAGCATTGAAATGCAATCTAAATAAAGGTCTTACTGATGTTTTAAATGAAGCATTCCCAAATATTGTACCAATTGAAAGACCTAAAGTATATTTTTAGTGGTATTCCAAATCCTTTTTGGATCTCAGGTTTTGTTTCTGGTGACTCATCATTTTGCGTAACTGTAGAAAAAAGTACTAATAAAATAGGAAATAGAATACGTTTAATGTTTGCTACTTGTCTACATATTAGAGACAAAGATTTATTAATAGGAATAGCTAATTATTTTAATATTTTTGAATCAAAGTGTGGCGGAGCCAAAAACAATCTGAAATCAAAGAGCAGAATAATTTAAATAAATATATTTATGATTCTGAAATCAGACAAACTACTTTACTTCAAATTAGAAACTATTCTGATATTGTAAATAAAATTATACCGTTTTTTAATATGTATCCAATATTAGGAGTTAAAAGGTTAGATTTTGCTGATTTTAAAACAGTAGCAAAAATAATAGAACAAAAAGAGCATTTAAACATAGAGGGTTTTGCCAAAATAGTAAAAATAGTAGAAACAATGAATTTAGATAGAAAAATTGAAGATAAATCTTAAATTGTTTTATTGCAAGTTAAATTTGATCTCCATGATAGACGTGCCACAAGAACTTTTACAAAGTGATGCGATACCGTTCCCCGGGGGCCCCGCCCCCGCTGAATTTATATTTTATTTTATTTTTTTGGGTATAAAATTTTTAAAATAGTTTTTTTATTTTTAAATTAACTATTAGGTTGAAAAAATCAAATAAATAATCGAAAGGTTTAGAGTTCAGTGAATATTTGATCTTTCTAGTTAAAAAGACAATATAAGGGAAATAAGGAGGAGCTAATCATTAAAGAAAGTTAAAATAATAAATAATAGTCGGATTGTCGTCTGTAATTCGGTGACATGAAGAAGGAATTTCGAGTAATCGTTGATCACTAGGCGCAACGGTGAAAAAAGCATTCGTGATGAACTAACTGTCTGTCGCTGGGAAGAAGCTTATAGTGGTGGAAACTGGAACGAAATTATAACTTTTACAGAGAGATACACTCACTTCAAATTCTTAATTGTATTTGTAATGTGAAAACTTAACTTTAAGTCATCCCTCCTTTTTGTTGTGCTAACGCATATAAAGACACAGGGAATAAAGGGGTTGCTTAGTTAGTGTAGTTTCAATACTAAAAATAAAATTTATATTTAGTAATTTAATAAAAAACCTCTTTGTTAAGCTAATTAGTTTTACTTAATCCATTTGAGTAACATCTCAAAAGTCATAGCAAGGTAGCCGTACTGGAAAGTGCTGCTGGAAAATAACAAATTTAAACCCCCATATTTTTTATAACTTTACTATTGAATAATTAAAAGGCGTAGTAGGCGGAGCCACTAAATTAAAAATTAAAAAGGGGAGCGGTTGCTCCTTTTTTTCGCTACGCGGGCGGTTAAATTGTTAGATTGTTAGATTGTTAGATTGTTAGCTTGTTAGCTTGTTAGCTTGTTAGCTGGTTAGCAAAACAATTTTTTTGTTTCTTCCGCCCCTTATTCATTTTTAGAGATAAAAATGAATTAGTAGGCGAGGCGACTAACGCTTTATAAAATTTTATATAAAATTTTATTAAGGTGGTATTTCCACCGCGCCCCCGCCTTGTAAAGACTATTTTTTTGAGCGGAGTCCCCTCCTTTAGAGCAAAGCACATTTTATATCAAATTTTATTAGCGTAGCTCGCTCCTAATAAAATTTTATATAAAATTTTATAAGGCTCCTAATAACAGACTGTTTTATCGCGCCCGCCCCTTATTCTCGCTACGCGTTTGTGGCTACGCAAGAAGGAGTTGCCCCTTATTCTCTTGCGTAGCAAAAAACAAACGCCTTTGTCCGAAGGAGCTAGCTCCTTCGGACAAAATTAAGACAAAATTAGGTAGCGAGCGTAGCGAATCAAATTTTATAAAGCCGTAGGCGAGAGAATCATTTTTTTGCCTACGGCTGTGGCTCCTTGCGCTAGCGTATTAAATTGTTTTTTTTTTTATCCGTAGGAAAGAAGCAGTAGCAGTAGCTATAAAATTTTATAAAGTTTTGTTTGGCTAGCGAAGCAAGCCTTTTTTACTTTTTTTGCGTACTGCTAATCGAAGGCGGCGGAGCTTTTTTTTACCGAAGGGACCGAAGGGACCGAAGGACCTTTGGGTTGAGCAAAAATAAATACACAAATAACCGGCGAAGCCGCTAAATAACTTCTCTTAAAAAATATAAATATTCTTTATAATAATTCTTATATAGCTCTCTATTCTTTATAATAATTCTTATATAGATCTATATTTTAGATATAAAAATTTAATAATAATAAGCGGAGCCCAAAACTTTTTTTTTTTTAATTAGTATTTTGAATTATTTAAAAGGGGTTAGCTGAGTGGTTTAGCAGTAATTTTACACATTACAGACAGGGTTTCGATTACTCTACTCCTTAAAGGATTATGAATTTTTATTTTAATATTTATAATTTAAATAGCCCTACCTGCTTTTAATAGTTATATCTAACTTTTTTTTTTATATGTGGCTCGCGGAGCGACTTTTTGTTTTTCGATCGCTACGCTTATAAAATTTTATCTCTCTGGCTTCGCAAGAAGGAGCCTCTTCCGCGGTAGCAAGCGTAGCCACTGTGGCGGCTGCTACGCAAGAGTAGCTCCTTCGGAGCGAAACCAAAATTAGGTAGCGAGCGTAGCGAATAAAATTTTATAAGTAGCTAAAAAAAAGATGCTTTATATAAAATTTTTTTTAAGTAGCGGTTATTTTTTTTTGTTTATTTTATTTTTTTTTGTTTTTAAACAAAAAAACGCCTCGCCCTTGGCTGGCTCCGCCTTTTATTTTTTTTTTAACCGAAAAAAAAATTAGAAGGAGCTAGAAGCAAAAAACAAAAAATTAGTAGCCAAAGCGCATAAAGAAAAACAAAATAAGTAGCGGTGCGAGCGTACCGCCAAAGTCGAGAGCGTAGCGGCTATAACGATATAAAGAGTTTCTGCCTACGGCGCCTACTAATAAAAAACTAGATTTTTATATAAAGCATATTTTATAAGGGCTACGGCGCCTACGGCTTTGTTTCATTAATAAAAAAAATAAATATTTTATAATAATAGTCTATTTTCAATTTTTATAGTTAATATATTCTAGTCTTTATCAGAATCGAACTGACACTGGCTACTTGAAGGGTAGCTGTACGACCATTATACTAAAAGACCTAGTTCTTTCGCTCTAATTTTTTTGTTTAAAAACAAAAATAAGGAGCGGCTTTTTTTTGTGTGATACCACAAAAAAAATAAGCGCAACAAATTAAAATTATAATTTAAATTTTATTTCTTTTAAAAAGAATTAAGTTATAAAATTTATATTTAGTTAATATTTAATTATCTTTGATTTTTAAAAACTCTATTATTTTTAATTAAAACATTTAAATTATTTTTAATAAAATATAAAACAAATTTAGTTTTAATAAGTAATGGTTTTAAAAATAAAAAGAAAAATTTAAAAGCAAGTTTAAAATAAAGTAGACTATACGTAAAATTTTATACCATCTTCCATTAGAATTCATAATTGCACAAAAAAGCTAGTCAAGGTTACTCTGTTACTTAATTAAAAATTTTATAATGGCTCCCCCCTGTTTACCCGGTGGGGGTTGGGTTTTTAAAACCGCGCAGCCGCTCCGCGATAAATAAGGAATAGAGTTAAGAGGGAATTGAACCCTGAATTTGGATAGACTTTGCAGGTCTACTACAGAACCATCTGTAAACTTAACCCTTTTTTTTTTTTTATTAAAATAAAATATAAAGAAAAAAAAAAAAAAAAAAAAAATAAAC
>SGPL01000782.1:0-12087 GCA_004802705.1 Bondarzewia mesenterica
TATAAAAACGGCAGGAAGTATTACTGTTGGTACAGGATTTACTTTTGCTCTATGTCACGAATTGGATGATATCTTAGCAAAAGAAGGTAAAGATCCATATTTTGTCCCAGGAATAAAAAAACAATTAGAAAATGTTGGGGTAAATGATCAAATTAAAAAAATAGCTGATAAAATGGGAATTAAGGATACAGTACAAAATAATCCTACTTCATTTTTTGATAGTATGAGCGAAGATGAACAAATAAAATTTCAACCGCCGAAGGCGAGAGACTGGATTTAAACCTGAAGATGGAAAAAAAACGCCTTTGGCGAGTAGATTATATAAATAATAACAAAGGTATTGGTAAAGAAATTAATGAAATTATTAATAAAAATGACCCATTCGGTACTAAGAAATAAAATATATTTTTAAATTATATAAATTATCCCCCTAATACAATGGAGTTAATTAAAGGCTAGATAAATATAAAAATTAATCTAGTAAAATAAACTAAAACTATATAAATAATAAATACCCCCATCCTCCCCTCTCGCCTGTTTGTTGCGGTAGCGCATCCGCCTTTTTTTTTATCAAAAGTGCGCTCCTTATTTTTTTTGCTATAGCAAAAAAAATTAGAGCCAACAAAATTAGTTGCTTCGCTAGGGGGAGGGGAGAGCCAGGAGTAATTTCCGCTACTCGCCATAGGCGGGAAAGCATTTTAGAAATTAATATTATAATAATAATTTAGTGTGTCTCTCTGGCGTAGCCACTACTAATGAATTTTATCTATCGCCTCTTTTATTTTTTTCTTAATTTTGTCTTAATTTTTTGGCTACGCAAGCGTACGCGACTAATNNNGNTTNAACTCNAANNNAAAAAAAAGCTTTTANAAATTAATTGGGCGNTGAACTGCTCACCAAAGACACCTCGTCCTTTCCCTTCGGAGTACCTTATACAACACCCAGTCTTGTTCAGGTGCTGGGAAGACTTCAATAACTCTTTCGTACTTTGTGGATACTCGACGATATCNGGCGTTATGGTGGAAGGCAGAAAATCAGGCATTTTACAGCCACCGACGCGCGGAGTCGCTCGTGACCACGACACGTCAATCCATCATCCCGATTCCCGACCGAGCCTGTTCCAACTTCAGCGCGACGTGGCCGTCCTCCACGTCTCAAGATTCTGCGCCGCGCGTTCTCTACTCTAACCAGCTCATAGCCCAGGAGGCCACGATTCTTCTCGCATACCTTGGTCTTCAGCTTTCCGACCGCGACGACATTGGACCTCCAATGGCCAATCCTCTAGCGCCGAGGCCATTGCCCTCGGTTCTCCTCGCCTCGTTGGTACCAGTTGCGTCGTGGTTCATTGTTCGACCTTTGATTGAACCAATACCGCCTCTACCTGCATTGCATGTGTCTTTCGGTCTGTCGATCTTTGCACTACTGGCTACTCTTTACCTGGTGCCAGCTCTTGGACCGAAATTCATTCAAGCGAATCTCAAGGGGAGGGATTTGCTAAAAACATACCATAACCCTATGTATGTTTCCCCAAATAATGATAAGTTGCTTGAATTAAGCGGTTTCTCTTTAGACCTGAGAGTCTCGGACTCGTTTGTGCCTCGATATATATTCTCCTCCTGATAATCTTCATTCCGTTCGCTTTCTCCTCCAACTCCCTTACGCACTCAAACCCACAATATACCGTCCGTGAGGGCATAATCATCAATCAATTCCCCCATTATCAGGTGAGCTTTCTGACCCGTACTGAATAATATTTGTTAGTTAAAAGCGTGTGTCGGGATCAAGCTTTCCGTATACCTCTCATCCCTTTTGTCCCTGCTTATTGCCACATTACTCGGCTTTCTCGATGATATCTTTGACATCCGATGGAGGCATAAATTACCTATTCCAGTTATCGCGGCTATCCCGCTTCTTATGGTCTACTATGCCGAGCAAGGAAACACGCACGTCGTCGTGCCCATCCCCTTGCGCCCCCTCCTCGGCACACTGCTAAATCTAGGTAAACTTAAATCTCTTCCGAAACGCTCATGCCCCCATCCTGATCCCACCATGAAGGACCACTCTACTATCTTTATATGTCCCTCTTGTCGACCTTCACCACAAATAGCATCAACATCCTCGCAGGAATAAATGGCTCCGAAGTCTCTCAAGCCCTCGTCATCGCCCTATCCGTCATCCTCAACGACCTGCTCTACCTCCCCTGGCCTCTTGATTTCCGCATCCCTCTACACCTTCTCGGCAGTCCTTCCGAAGTCGAAGTCGGTGGTGTATGGAGTGCTGGGATGGCTTATGGGAGTAAGGAACTCGTCGAGCGCCATTTGTTTAGCCTATATTTCATGCTTCCATTGGTGGGCGTTTGCTTGGGTTTCATGTACCATAACTGGTGCGTTTTTTTGCGATCTGATTTCGAGCGAGATCGTCCGCTCACGACGAGGATTTAGGTATCCCGCCCGAGCATTTCCAGGGGACACGTTTTGTTATGTGACGGGCATGGCATTCTCAGTCGTGGGCATCCAAGCCCACTTCTCCAAAACACTTCTCCTCTTCTTCCTCCCACAAATATTCAATTTTTTGCTTTCCTGCCCACAATTGTTCGGCCTCGTCCCTTGCCCCCGACACCGGGTACCCCGGTAGGCTGCCAGTCAAACTAGCCTGCATGAATGTCTCAACTGATGCTTTGCAAACAGGTTTGACGCAAACACCAACCTCCTTCACCCCTCCAAAGCGATCTTTTCCAAGCCTCCGTCGAAATTGACTGTATTCACTCTTCGGACACTCTCAGCCCTCGGCCTCACGGAGCTGACCATTCACCCAAACACGGGAGCTATACTCGAATCGACGAACCTCACCATCCTCAACTTTTTATTGTTAAGATTTGGACCTATGAATGAGAAGAGACTGACACAGACGCTCATCGGTGTTCAGGTAAGTTGTTGCGCGCCTCATAGCCTGGGTACGGTCATTGAGTCTTTGCAGGTGGCGGGAAGCGTACTGGCATTCACAGTTCGCTACGGTCTAGCTAACCTAGTGTACGACGGGGACCGTCGGTGATAGTGGGGTTTAAGTCGTGACCCTCATCTAGTTTTATTTAAAGCAGTGGAGACACCTAACGATGTGCGGAACCCCGATGCTGGAGAGGCGTACGGGGAGGCGGGTGACATGCCTTCCGCCTGATAGCGTGATGAGGGGAGCTCAGTACGTCCGCTAGTACCGGTCGGCTGATGCGGGCATAGTACGGAGATCCGTGGCAGTGAAGGGTTGGTGAAGGGGCTGTAATAGGCTGTAATAGGCTGTAATTGGTGAGGGTTGCTAATAGCCGGGAATGCTTTTTTGTGTGTGTTGGAGTGTTGAACCAACTTTTTTTTGGACGAACGACCTGTGATATCATGGCTTTCGGTCTACGGTCAGAATGTGCATTACGCTGATCCTTAGCGTAATTCACATGTTGCGGTTGTCACCGTTAACCGTTGTCGACATTTCGGGCACGACTCAGAGATGAGGCGCTGGGAGGCGCGTGCGTCGACGACCAACGGACCATAATTTTTTGAGACAAGAAAGACGCCAGTGTAGAAGAATCGGTAGTTTTTCTGGGGGAGATGTCAACGGTAGGAGATGATGTGTGTCGAGGCGGCCTGGAGCACAAAAAAAGAAGAAAACTGCGGGGAGCCGTGAGCGGCAGAGCCGTGGGCACAACCTGGGCACATCTCTCGCCGTTCGGGATAGGTCGGCGGAGTCGAAGTGCGGGGTAAGCAAATCACATGTCAGGCCTACACCTCCTCCCAATTCCAATTCACCTCCAGTCCGATCCAATGTGTGCATTAAATAATACCCTTCTCTTCTCTCGACACTCACCACTGTCCCCCCTATCCCTGTCAACTCTCCACAATGTCCTTCAACGAACGAGCAAAATTCCAGGCTGAGGTTGCCCAAGTCGAGCAATGGTGGAAGGTAGGTTCTTGATCTCCTTGTCGTGCTCGCGGGCAGTTCCTCAACTCCTGTTGTTCAAACGATTGTAGAGCCCACGCTTCGCACGAGTCAAGCGCGCCTATACTGCTGAGCAGGTTGTCTCCAAACGCGGTACCATCCCAATTACCTACCCCTCCGATATCCAGGGCAAGAAAGCCTGGCAGCTCTTTACTGAGCATTTCAAGCGGGGGACGCCCTCACACACTTATGGAGCGTGAGTCAGATAGCTTAGTCGTCAAAAAAAAAAAGTTTTTTTCTAATCTAATACGATAGACTGGATCCTGTCCAGGTAACACAAATGGCTAAGTACCTGGAGACGGTTTATGTATCTGGATGGCAATCCTCCAGTACTGCGTCAAGCACCAATGAGCCAGGTCCTGACCTTGCCGGTACGTCTATAAACTTCACGGCGTATCATTACCGTACACCGATTGCTGGTCATTATTTCAGATTACCCGTACAATACCGTGCCGCTGAAGGTCGAGCACTTGTTCATGGCTCAGCTCTTCCACGACCGGAAACAACGCGAGCTTCGCTCCCGCCTCTCAGACGCAGAGCTTGCCTCAACACCCTACGTCGACTACCTTCGTCCCATCATTGCCGACGCAGATACCGGACATGGAGGTATCACCGCCGTCATGAAGCTCGCCAAGCTCTTCGTTGAGAAGGGCGCTGCGGGCATCCATATTGAGGATCAGGCAGCAGGAACGAAGAAGTGTGGACACATGGCGGGCAAAGTCCTCGTTCCCATTCAAGAACACATCAATCGCCTCATCGCGATCCGGCTGCAGTTCGACATCATGGGCGTGGAGAACCTCGTCATCGCGCGCACGGATTCGGAAGCCGCGACGCTCATCACGACGAATGTCGACTACCGTGACCACGCGTTCATCCTCGGTACGACCAACCCGTCCTTGAGGTCGCTTGTCACCGTGATGTCCGAGGCGGAGGCACAGGGCAAGTACGGTGATGAACTTCAAGCCATCGAGAACGCGTGGATCTCCCAGGCTGGTCTCCAGCTCTTCTCCGTTACGCTCGCGGATGCCCTCAAGGCACAGACATCCGCCTCACCAGCGACCCTTGCCTCATTCACCGCGCGCGTCGCTCATGTGTCCTATGCCGACGCCGTCGCCATTGCGCAGAAGGAGTTCGGGCTCAAGACGGTGCCGTTCTGGGACTGGGACCTCCCCCGTACGACCGAAGGGTTTTACCGCTACCAGGGCGGCACGCAGTGCGCGATCAACCGCGCCATCGCGTTCGCGAATTACGCGGATCTCCTGTGGATGGAGACCAAGAAGCCCATCTTGGCGCAGGCGAAAGAGTTCGCGGAGGGCGTGCACAGTGTGCATCCCAAGCAATGGCTCGCGTATAACTTGAGCCCCAGTTTCAATTGGGATGCCGCTGGCCTCGGGGAGCGTGACATGAAGGACTATGTCTGGCAGCTTGCAAAGCTCGGATTCGTGTGGCAGTTCATCACGGCGAGTTTATCTTTCGCGAGTGTAGTACCCCATTTTCTGACGATTTTTGAAATGGTAAATAGCTCGGTGGTCTGCATTCGAATGCTTACATTTCGGACCTCTTCGCGCAATCCTTCGCGAAGGATGGCATGAAGGCGTATGTCGAGATCGTCCAGAGACGGGAACGAGACATCGGCACGGACATACTCACGCATCAAAAGGTACGCGTACACTGCCGTTCTTTTCGTCAACTGCGATATGTACTCATTGGACTTTATCCGAACAGTGGAGCGGTGCCGAATATGTCGATGCGCTGCTCAAAACCGTCACCGGTGGTGTCTCATCGACGGCGGCGATGGGCCAAGGTGTCACCGAGGCGCAGTTCGCGAAGACGAAGTTGTAGTCCCGTTCACATACTTCATGTCAAGTAGCATTTTTCGAACGATTCATGAGATTGACGTCGACGTCGACGTCCTTGTAGCCTGTCTTGTCTTCTGTGTATATCATTCATACTGTACTGTTAGCAGAGTAAACGAGACTCTTCCTCAATGTTTTAGATACATAATCATATAGAGTGAGCTATCGTCGGCGTTATTTTGATAAATGTTGTTGTAAGTTACAGCGTGAAGTTGGCAAGACTCAAAAGCCGATGCTTGCTGTGTAGGACGGATTTCAAGATGCTGGATTACCTTGCTTGCAAGGTCTTCCAGGGGTCTAAATTGTGGCGTCGTCCGTTCAACCGGGGTTTGCCGTGTTCGATTGAGTCATCACTGCTGCGTCATTCTCATTGTTTCCGCTGACGCTGATGCGTATGTGGTTCTCTGGGTTTTTTTTTTGTCTCGCTGACGCTGATGCGTATGTGGTTCTCTGTTTTTTTTTTGGCCTTTCAGTGACTTTCTTGCACGAGTTAATGAGGCCACTGCCGAAGTTTGACTGGTCTGCCAATGACTGTCGTGTCGATCGCTGCCATCTGTTCTATCAGTCTCAGTCCTCTCACTTGTTCCTCTATCTTCTTTCCTCTCTGTCTCTGCTGAATGCGACTTGTCCAAGGCATCATCATTCAGCTTGTGTACTCTGCTTCTTCGCCTCTGCTGATAACTGCTTGCTTACTGGATCTTGCCTCCGCTCGCTCTCTCCATCGCTCGGTCTGTTGCCGCTGCTAAACCTTCAAACCCTTTCCACAGGAAGAAATTTATCAGTGGTTTGGATACATATTAAATTGTGTTTTTTAACACATGGTAGGTTCATGTTTCGGTACCAATTGTTTGTACTCTCATCCTCTCTCGTCATCTCACGGCCATGTTTCCTTAACTTCCCTACTGACCGCAATTATGCTGCACCTCCGTATATTACTTAAAAAAAAATTCGCTTCACCGGTACTTCACCTCCATGTATTACTGAATGTTTTTTTAATTCGCCGCTGCTTCTCGTCCATATATTACAAAACAAATTTATGCTTCACGGCCATATTTCATTAACTTCCCAACCGACCGACTAAGAATGCCAATTACACTCATCAGACTGCTGAATAACCCGTAAAAAGTGCAGCAAAATTTGCAAGCAAGGTATGCGCCGACGCAGTCCGCACTCCCCCAGTAGAAAAGGAAGGTCTCAATTACTAAATCAGGATCACATTTGGTGTTTTCGGGGATGGCCGACATACAGACTTGAGCACGAACAAGGCAACGATGGACACCGAGGAGCGCATTCAAGCAGTATCGCAGTTTCTCCTGCAGTCTCCCCCAGGAGAGATCAACGACGTGCTCAACGGTAACGTCCTCATCTCCGAGTACCAAATCCTCGCTCACGTCGTCGTCTCCGTAACGGATACGCATAGATGTCCGGAACATTATATCCGACGACGATAGCCTGCAAGCGGGCGTTTATCCCGCTCTGCAAGAGTACAATCTTGGGCAGTTCATTGTTGCTGACGTGCCGGGAGTCCAACATCAGGTGCGTGATCGCGTTGCATGCTCGGTGGGTCGATGTAGGCTGAGTTGAACGTGCACGGTCTGTGCGGTCCATCACAGTCAATCATAAGCGAAGCTGCGAGGATGAAGGGAGATGAGGAGAGGTTTTTGGACCCGCGATCAAAGACAACGTTCCTCTTTGATCACATATCGCTGGTAAGAGGTCTGCTGTGTTGTTTGAGAAGACGGATGAACGCGTAGGTCGTGTGTTCATAGGAAACATCCGACTCACAGGAATTTGAACCGGATCTCGAGTCTGAACCATTCCGGTACGTCTCCTTTGACTTCGTTCACCACCTTGTGACATTGTGCGCATTCTTCCTCCGTTGGTTCGAATGTGAACTGTCCATCTCAGAGCCGCCCTCGAATCGTCCACCCTCTCATACATCGCTGCCCATTTTCACGAGGGCGTCGGTGCCGTTTTCGCGAAAGCGGGCTCCTCAACGCAATTCACGATCCAAATCGTTGCCAACAAATACAATCCCACGAATTACTGGTGCGTTCCTTCGACCCCCTCCAGCCTCAGTTAGGATAGACCTCAACGCGTCCGTCGTATGCAGGTCCGGGCGATGGCGTTCCGAATACCTCGTCGACTTCGCCGAAAACACCATATCAGGCCGCTTGCTCGTGAACGTGCATTACTACGAGCAGGGAAACGTACGCCCCCTCCCTCGGGGATCTCTCCGCTGACTCTTCCTGTTGACACGTTCACGCGCACAGGTCCAGCTCGAAACGAAACACACCACCTCGATTGCACTTCCGCCGACAATCTCGGCGTCGTCGCCCGCACCTTCAGCCTCCAAGATCCTCGCGCTGATCGAGGACGAAGAGGGTGCATATCAGGCCGCGTTGGGCGACGTGTACCACGACATGGGCGAGAAGACGTTCAAGGGCCTGCGTCGCGCGCTTCCGCTCACGCGCCAGAAGATCGATTGGGATAAGGTGCGTTTTTGATCGACGTCGGATATCAGAACCGTCGGGAATACCTACCTAATTCATATGAGCGCACAGGTTCTCGGGTATAAGCTCGGAGCTGAGTTATCGGCCAGCAAAGGTGTTTTCAGTGCTTCATGATTGCTCAACACGATAGATGGCCGTTTCGGTATTATACTTGGTCTGTGGGGTACGGGATCGGTAGGACGTAAAAATATAATCTTGTTGTAGACTGTCAGAGCCTTCACTTGCTGCCTCGTACGTCAACGACAGCTACGATGGCCGGACTAACCGATGGATGCAAATTTTTCATGCCGACGCTTGTTATTGTTGAATATTACATACTCTCGTCCATCCGTGTCCATACGTACTCGTTCAGCTGAGCAAGGGACATCGTCCCAGGACCCACGAACAATCCTCTCTCGTCACATCCGATAATATCCCTCCATACGGGAGCAACACCATCCTCCTCACATCCCACTTGCATACCATTGTCCTTCAAGATGAAATATTCTCTGCCGGGCGTCTGCGCGATGGCGATGGCGGGGTGTAGCGGTACGTTACCGATACCGGTGAGATGCATGCTCTCGACGTGATGATGACTGCGATACGCCATCCATGAACAATAGGAAAGGTAGATGCACGTGAAAAACGTACGCGGGGAGGAACATGCTCATATGAANNTGCTTTTGCTTCGTGTTCGGTGCGCGTTCCGACAGACCAGCGAATTCTTGAGCCATTTGTGTGGATGACATCCAGCTGCCGCTGACACTGAAACATTGGGAGNTTTCACGGTCAGNGNCCCCCTCCAGTGTGGATCTTGANACGTACCTGTTGCCTACNACGCATGCAAAGACGTANCGCTCGGCAATCGTGCGGAGTGCNACNCCCTCTTCGCCTTTACTCTCCATCCTCCCAAGCCAATGCCGGCTTATACCGCTTTCATACTCGCCATGGTCNGCCCACTTCAAATGTTCGAACAGTGAGGCATGAGGGGACGAGGNATTCTCCTCCGAGGAAGATANGCGGTGNTTNATGTACTGCGACCANTCGGCACGAACAGGNATCTCATCATCAACTGGCGCTGCGCCAGACGGTTGCATAGAAGACGNATGGGGTCGGCCAATAACTTCGCATGTGGTTTCGAGGACGTAGTACGACTCNGTTTTGAGACCGGNGNCTGCTGCCTCTGGGATAGATTGTACCGTNATCATCCATATTTCGTCTTTCACAACTTCTTGAGCGTCGACTACGACACTNCGAAGCCAGACAAGCGGATCCTGTCTTGAGCTACCTATTGATATCGTGAACCACAGCCGCGTCATCAAGAATCTAAATCGAAATTAGGATGNATATCATCGTTTGTCAACTTATTTTCCGCGAACGCACCTGAGAGCGACGGTGAGCTGCTTCTCATGNTCNGGGCTAGCCCANAGATGTTCAGATATTGGATTAAATCCCTTGAAAAACGAAGCCAAGAAAGATCTCTCAAAAGACTGCTTTCGTTCTCTCATCTCTCGTTCGCGCT
This sequence comes from Bondarzewia mesenterica, assembly GCA_004802705.1. Taxonomy (NCBI): domain Eukaryota; kingdom Fungi; phylum Basidiomycota; class Agaricomycetes; order Russulales; family Bondarzewiaceae; genus Bondarzewia; species Bondarzewia mesenterica. Next base: position 9,855 of record SGPL01000782.1, read on the forward strand.
GCCTCAGGTATGGCCAAAAGTTCGTCATCAAGGGGGAACATTGGCTGCCCACGAGCGAAAAGCGTCGACCATCGTACNGTTGTGCGAGTANNTGGCCAGCGGACAGATACACTNTNNCNAAAANNGGTCATGANAANANGAAAATACTATCGGAGANACACGGANGGGCTAACCTGCATAGCGAAACATTCTCGAGACTAGAACGCATTGNTTNANTTCCTTTTCGGAGAGCCCGCTCAGAATTATCGACCATCGGTGGACGTGTTTCCTCTGCGAGAGAGAAGGCGGAAGTGTGATTGGTCGTAGAGATACAGNGNNCGACGNCGNGGGGAANTCGAGGTATATCNNGCTACNGCCNGGATACANAGTNGCAGGGCCTGAGGAAAGGCAGCTCCTGCGGACGTTCTCTGATTCTTCTGGCCGCTTTGAAACGGGCTTGCTGATAGTCAAAGGTTTGAAACGCTTGCCTGGATTGGTGGGAACAGCTGGANCNGTGNCAAGTAAAACNGATGATGACGTCGAGGCGNCAGTGCTNGCGACATTANAGGTTTGAATTTGTAAGTTCGATTTCAAAAGAGGAGCTCCCAGTTTCAGTTTNGGGACGGCGGGNGNCTTGAAGCCAGAGAAGGCGGNTGANGGTCTAGNAGAGGAATTGCCAGTACGGGAGCTNGTNAGCGGNNNAGTGTATNNAGCAGAGAGTTTTTGCTTCTTTGGGGGACTCGATTCAGCAGTAGATGTTTTGTCGGTTTNAGCAGTAGCCCTCTTTGCGCTGAGTGATGACTTGGCAACAAGCCCCACCNCGGGAGTCGAAACGCTAGAGGNNGTCTTTTGACGTNTNGTGCTCTGAGANGAAGAGCANGGTNTTCCTNAGANNAGTCCAGCTGATGAGGAAGAGGGAGCATATAGCGAGGTAGAGAGGGTAGCAGAAGCACCAGTCGGAGCNCCGAGCGTAGGAGGCGGATACGAGCTCAAAACGTTGGCAAAGATAACAGGTGGNACAAGTACATTTGAAGATACTTCGGAGTGTGTTGTGTTTCCTCCAGAAAGAGTCCCGTCAGAGATCAAGCTCTCCCGAGAAGGCACGGAAGGAGGCGGTTTTGGCTGAGCTGCAAAACTGGGATTCAAAGGGGCACCTCGAAGTCGCTCGATGAGCGCCGCCTTTCCCAGCTTCGAGTAGCCAGTGATCCCGCGTCCTTTGCAGAGTGCCTTGAGTCGGGGAACAGTCAGTTTAGAAAGGTCCAAGTCTGCCGGTGCAGGTGTTGAGGCCATTTCGATGGTGTGGTCGATCAGCAGTAAGTCACAGGTCAGTTGATATTGCAGCCCAAGGGACTTGCAGCGATGTGGATGTCAGTGAAACGGGAAAGCTGGAAGAAGTCACAGCAGAGACATGAATTCGTGAAGCAACGGGTTTTTGAGTGAACGGAATCTGAATTTATGTAAGAATGAACCAATCGTCTACGAGGCCGGCTTCTCGGCGTTGCATTTCAAGAGCTTCAGGCTTCACGTTCACCATCCAAGACAAGTTCAAATTTGACCAACAAAAAAATAAGGACCAATTCCCCAACAAAAGGACCACGACGAAATTTCTCGGTGTTACAGAAAGTAGCCTGAAATATTGTGGTGGTGTAGGACAAATGCGCATGCTACAAGATGTGAATACAGTCAATGCAGGAAATGCCAAAACAGGAAGCACTGAGACCTGAGGTCCAGAAATGCACACTTATCTAACAATATACAACGACTTTGAAGCTCGAGTCCTAACGAAGAAAACCAGAGTACAACAAACAAAAAAGTCATTGCGAAAAAGTCGATGCAATCGAAAGCGACCACCCCCAACGTCACTCGCCTGCTTTCTCCTTCAACCAACTCTCAGATACAAACTCAAAGACCCGTCCCTTGATCCCCTTCAGCTCGCGCCGATGCTTCGCCTGCGGCTTCCGCTCTTTCCTCCGCCTCCGCCCTTTCCCAAACTCTTCCCAAGCCACCCTCTCCCGGCTCTCCTGGTGCCACGTACTCACCAACGCCAACTTCCCCCCTGCGCTTCCCATTCTTCGCCAACGAAGGTGGATTTGGGGTGTCCGTGGCCGAAGCGAAGGGCTGGGGGGGACATCGACGTGGGCGTGGGGGAGCGACGCTTCGGGCGCGCGCGCGCCGGACCCACGGCTGGCCATCATCATGCGTGCGGGCACGAAGCGGTGCGCGCGGAACGCACGGTCTTCAGCTTCCAAAGGAT
>SGPL01000783.1:0-12061 GCA_004802705.1 Bondarzewia mesenterica
TGTCGCCGTGGGCAGGGCGCGTGCCCACATCCTATCGCTGGATGTAAGTCAGTGCCCTTGGAAGAATTCACTCAGGACTCACTGGCGTGTTATCTCGCCGAGGATGGATTCCCCTTCCGGACGGGGCTTGTGAGGGTTTTTGAGGGCATCCATTATAATGTCGCGTTGTGCACGAACACCAACTTCATCTTCGACGTCGGAGAATGCATCGAATATGAAGAAGAAATTCATGACATCTGCGCAGGTGCGCAGTCGGTCTTTGAACTATTGAGTGATCTTTTTTGTGACATGGGTTTGAGGTGAACCCTACCTTTGTCGAAATCGGGGTAGCCAAGGGCGGCGAGGAGGCCTGGTAAATGGATCAGTCGGCATACTCATGACAGTTTCGGCGGCAGACGTCACTCACTAAAATCGCATCTATTGAAAGCCTTCTGCGCCTTCTCACTAAACAGTTTGAAACTCTCGACCCAAGCTGCGGATTCATCTCTGACCTCTTCGTACAGCGGGTTGATGGAGCGAACCCAGGGCCAGTGAGCGAGTACGTCCGGAAGGTGGAATCGGTCTTGAAAAGCGCTGTATTCCATTGTAGAAGAGTGTGAATAGGGATCGAATGGTACAGAAAGTTGAACGATGCGTGCAGTTTATATAGACTTCGATACTGGCCGTACCTAGGAAAATCTGACAAAATCGGCTTTCGCAGATGACTGTCATTGCACAATGAACGGGGCTGGGTAGATGAACGGTCGTGGCCCTTGGACTCGATTTACGTCCACATTCAGCGTCGGTGTTGACATGAATTTACGGCGAAAGGTCATTGGTACGGAGAAAGAAAATCACCGTATGCATTGTGTTGGAGTATACCAGGTTCTCTGAAAAATCGTGAAAACGCAGCCCCATTGGTCCTATCTTGGGCGCTCCCAGGCTCAGGCAACGTATACATGTGGGTGAGCACTGCGCATAAGTGTCTCGGGTAAATGTCGGTGCGCCTGACCAGACGATAAGGCAATAGCATGCATGGGAACGGTGACGGCACTTGAAGTAGCGTGTACGAATTGGTGTACAAAATTGGCGATGTGTACTGATGTGAGTGCNTAAGCCTCGTCCCTTCCTTGAAGTTGAGTCAGATTTGTATTTCGGAGCAACATCGTCCACAACTCTCTGCAACAATCTGGNCTCCATCACATTGGCTTTCACGGTGGAACTCTGCAAGATCACGATTTCGACTTTGACCGTGCGGGGCTTGCCAAATAATTACATCCTTTCTTCCACTGCCGTCTGCCAATTTCGTGTATGGGTAACCGGCGGGACTTGGACTTCCGGGACTTCCGTCACTGCCAGTATAGAATGCAGCACCCTCAGTTCGATCTTTGCTTGAGTAAAAGATAGCGATCGGTGTTATATGAAAAGACGAGAACCTTAGAATCAACGAACATAGATTGCGCACCTGGGCCTAACGTCTCTAAAAACAGGCAGCCCCTTCTCAGCGTCTTCGACATAATCGTAACTGCAGCCGAACTGTACTAAGCAGAGGTCGCTGTAAAACTTGTTCTGCGTGCCAAAAAAAAACTAGTNGCTCTTTGAGCCATCCAACTGTTGCTATAAAAAAGAGTCATTGTGTCCATCTTGCAGAAGTTGTGGTGCCGGGATACTTGGACGGTCTGATGATAGAGTGACGATGGCAAGCGTCAAGCCTGAAAACGCCGGGTTCTCGACGTCCGGGATACGTATGCAATGTTAAATTCTGATGGAAGATGAAGTCAATTGTCAGCAAGGAGTTAACACCAAGTCAACGACTCTCCTACACCTACTTGTCAAGTCATGATTGTCTCGAAAGTGAGAAGGACCTGCATGTTGCATTGCGTGATGTGCATCTTTTCATAGCGCNGTCTCAACATGCCAATAGAGTCTCGGGCGATGACGCCGCACCCAAAGACACATCGAATAGCATGATTGACGTGTTCAATAATCGTCTGAGAATGGTACAAAAAGGCTGAGCAGCTGGCTTTGACGAACATCGAAGAGGACGGGTAGTTGTGCTTTGGGAATCAATAGATGACAATGAAAATTGAATCTAGACATAGACGTACCCAGAAATTGTTTTCAAGTTGGAACCTCGTACATCTGTGCCACGCTACCAGTGAAGTTTNCTTGTTTACGCAAATTGCGACCGGGGCAACGTGGATGAGTCCAAACTTGGCATGTTATTTTCTGTCTCACAGAGACACACGCTGCTCGATGACGTTTTTTTGACTGACACCTAACAAACCCAGCTAGCGTTCGAGGTCATATTGCATCGCCAGTTGACTTTGGCAGAGTGTGAGCATCATTCTCGGGAGTAAGTAAACAGCGACACGATGATGTCATCGATTGGGTCTGTTTCTTCGTCCGTTGCGCAACTTATGCGCAACTGACTGAAGCTCAATTGAAGCTTGCAGCTTGAGCTCGATGCTTGAAGGTCGNTGCTTGAAGCTTGAAGAGCTTGAAGGCCTGGGGTTTAGTCTTCCGCCAAATGCATGCCTCCTCCAACAGAAGTTGAGACATGGCCGGAAATGGCTTGTCACGTTGGTTGGTGTCGTCGCCGCGGAAGTATCAGTAGAGATCAGNGGGCCTAATTCGCTGGAATGACCATGAGGACGTCTTCAATGAGGCGAACAAGGCCCACCTTCGAAAGCGACATACAGACCGTACGCGTCCTTCTCATATTGATTTGCACCTGTTCTTTCCTAAATATCCTTGTAAATATCCTTGTCCAGCTCCTACTCTGGGAGCTCAAGGCGACGCTNAGAATCAAAACGTTACTATGCCCGACAGTCATGATAGCTCGATCCGCTGGTCAGGNATATCACCCGCAGCTCGAGCATTGACTAGTGGATAAGAATAGATGTAAATTTCATAAGTTTCCGGCGGCATTACCTGGCATTACGCACATAATATCTTTCGCCGGGTATGGTGGAATCAGGAACAAAGTTGGTGAGTTACAGGAAACGTGGAAACGTGTTGAATTTGGTTGACTACACCAAAATGCAGGTATGTAAGGGAAATAGCTGGAAATAGCCTCCTCGTCAACTCGTCGAATGCTTTGGCACAAGGTATTGAGTCACGTGCAATTCCGTGGTATTTCCGGCCATGGCATAGATCTTCTCCACGTCTCCTGCNCATTTCACAGAAGTCGAGATCAATGGGCTTGCTTGCTCCGTCCAAGATCACCCTCCCTCGAACCATATTAGCAAAGTTACCTTTCTTGATTCACAAATTACGATAGCGCCATGGACAGCTCTTTGTCGCTCAACTCATCTATTATGTACCGGGATTCTCTCCGCACCAACGGGTTCATGCGTTCGCGAATCGCATTACTGGACCCTGGAAAAGTACGGTAGTATGGATAGCCGAAACCTATCATCAGACATAAAGTATCAGGAACGGTCTATCAGCATCTTTTTCCAACTTTGGATTCCATCAGGTGGCAAACAGAGTATGTCTATCGGTCCTTTCTTGTGATCTTGATATCAACTTTATCGCTTTCTCAAGATATCACATTGGCGAAAGAGGCTGTTGACTGTGTTTCGTCTCAGGNGCATGCAGCGAAGCGTAGAACGTTAAAAANATGAACACAAATTCGTCAGGGCAAGAAGATCAACCTTACACCATCGCTCGTTATCATACCATTCTCCGTTGAGCCATCGATTCATNCNCNNNNCAATTNNCGTATCTGCANCAANANNANCNNTACNNNCATNGNNCGNGNCANNNCNTTCNANGTNGAGNCCTNTCGNTTCCCCTGGGCGGTTACGGATCTCAGCGGTGGGACGTACAGACGCAGTGGCTAGGGGACCGCTGTCGATGTAGGCGAGTCTGGTGCCGTTGCCATCGACTAGGATTGTTTTTGCCATGGTACTCGAGGGGATACCTCAACAAGGGATTGCAGTGAGATGTACGTTGCAGCACATTCCTATCACTGTCCTGACGTGATTGCGAACAGACTTCTTAGTTGGACGCAAGTCGAAGGCACAAACGAATCATCCACCGACTTCAACTCTCCCACTATGGCAATTAACGATCGAATGCCGTCCATCTCAAGTATTACCAGGTCCATTATCCTTGCATCGCGAAGCTGTCTGGCTGAAAACTTCCCCTCATCCCAGTCGATTGGACTCATTGATCACNCTGGCGGACAGTCTGAAAGCACGCTTATATCTAACAGTTCTAATACCCGACTTGGCCGACGCGATCCCGCCGNACATTGAAGCTCTCCGTCTTGCAACTCGATCAGATGATTTTGAAGGCGTTTTGCACACGTACCATACCTCTGATCCTGATTACACATGGTTGATCATGTACAATCTCGGCATGTCACTGATAAGCCGCNTTCAAAAGACTGGTCTGCTTGCTGACCTGGAAGAGTCAGTCTCTCTTCTTCTTGAGATACTCGAGTTGTTTCCTAATCACCATCCCGGTCGACCATCCTCGCTCAATGATCTCGCCGGTGTCCTTTTGGTGCTGTATCGCCAGACAGGTCAGCTTGTTGTCTTCGAGGAGGCAATCTCCCTTCATCGAGAGGCGCTCCAGCTACGACCTGCACCCCATCCTTATCGACCATCTTCACTCGACAACCTCGCTAGTGCCCTTNCAACTCGGTTTGACCAGACGGGTAGCCTCGAGGATCTTGAGGAGGCAATCTCACTTAATCGACAGGCGCTCGAGCTGCGGCCTGCACCCCATCCTCATCGCTCCGGTTCGCTCAANAATCTTGCGGGTGCCCTTCAAACCTAGTTTTTCCAGACGGGTCAGCTTTCTGACTTTGAGGAGGCAGTTCTGCTTCATCGGCAGGCGCTCGAGTTGGGTCCTGCATTACGTCCCGATTGGCCATATTCACTCAACCATCTCGCCAGTGTCCTTTTAACTCGCTTTNAATGGATGAGTGAGCTTGCAGATCTTGANGATGCGGTCTCTTTTCGTCGACAGGCACTCGCACTGCATCTTGAACCCCATGTCTATCGATCAGCTTCTCTCAACAATCTCGCCGAAGTCTTTTCAATCAAGTTCGACTAGACGGGCCAGATCTATGTATGAAGGAAGCTGTCTCGCTCTATCGATAGGCAATCGAGATATTCCCTGAATACCGTCCTGATCGAACGGGCTTACTCAGCAATCTCGCCTCTGCCCAGCTCTGCCCTTTCCGCCCGATTTAACCAGACGGGTCACCGTATTGACCTGATTGAGACTGTCGATACGTTTCGTGCTGCAGTCGCTTGCGTTTCCGCGTNGGTAACACAACGCTTTCTGGTTGCGAAGAACTGGGCTCGCCGCACGGATGGGATTCACGAGTCAGCTTTGGAGGCTTATCAGGCAGCAATCCATCTGTTACCTCAGATCGTCATGCTTGGAATGGACTTGCAATCACGTCAAGAGGTACTAGCCACCAGAAGCGATGCTGGCTCGAGACGCTGCGGCTTGTGCAATCCGATCTGGAGAATTGGACAAGGCCGTTGAACGCCTCGAGGAGGATCGGGGAGTTTTTTTTTGGTCGCAGGCTTTTTAATTTCGCACCTCGCTTCATGACTTTCAAACGTGGGAACCAATACTCGCTCATAAATTGGAGGATATATCTCGGGCGCTTGAGCAGGGATCACGGCGGGATATTTCCAGACATCATTCGAATAGCGCACGCAAGGTGCTGTTGATGGAGCAAGACACAGTTAACTACCGTAAGCTCAGCGACGAATGGCTGGCAACGCTAGAAGAGATTCGAACATTGGATGGATTTCATGACTTTCTACTACCGAAGCCACTGGCGATACTCAAAAAGGCGGCATCTCGCGGTCCAGTTGTATAATCAATGCTAGTCCGTCCCGTTGCGATGTCTTGATTCTGGCCTCCTCTGCCGTCAAGCATGTTCCACTGGATCTGACCACGACGGATGCGTGCAATGTCGTTCACTTTATGAGGCTCGTCGTGTCATCCCTTGCTCTCCCCCCAGATCACCATGCATCTCTTGCAAAACTCATTGGTAAGACGCGAGATATCGGGGATGTGAACATTGAGGCAGGAAAAAAAAACAGGCACCATGAGAGTCCGTGAAAAGGTCAGGCCTGTCGGCATTTGCGCAGCGTTCTGCTTGCTGTTTCACCCACTTGGGAAGTGCTGACTGCATCTGCGAAACCCTTGCTTGCTCGTGACCAGTTCAGCGTTGCACAATTTTGCAGTACCACTGGGGCCAGATGTGGCAGCAGCGTGTTGTGAAGCATACATGAGCTGTTTAGGATTAAAGCTTTAAAGGGCTGAGTTGGTAAACAGATATATCTATGCAGCTATACTTACATAGCATAATTACTTTTCTATTCACACTTCGTATAAGTATAAACACGCGCGGTGATATCTGAACCACGGCATCTTTTAAAATCCTGTGTCAACCCATCGCGTCTGTTGCACCTGCAACCCTCTATCGCCAAAGTATCTCTTGCTTTCGAAGAACCAGCAATCGTAGCCTCTGACTGCGTTCCCCATTCCCCAGACGTAGTGCTCCACCGCTTTACCAGCAGGTATCTTCTGCTCTAGCTCCAGGAATTCTTTCACAAGTCCATTTTGCCTCTGTTCCACCCATTCCAATGCTCCGTGGACGTCGGTATATTTCTCGTGCATGACGGCGTTGATGATGTTGTGAGCAGCGTGTCCCATGTCCTGAGATGTTCACGCGAATGTGTAAGTCACATATGAAGAGGCGGTTCAAAAAATACTTACACGTTCCATTTTCCAAGAGACTTGGTCCTGTAGATGCAGAGAAGAAATTAGTCATTACGNAGNATAAATGGCCGATGCAGATTAGTTCCAATACGCACATTTCCCAAGATACACATTTCCGTTGCTATCTCCTCCAGCCTAACGATTGTCCGATCACTTGCGACGCTNTCATNNAGNGCGTCTTTAAGCTCGAGCAGCGNGAAAGACGGCATCGCGCCCACTGTGCCCCGCCTCACTACGAGGTAGCTTTCTATGCCTCGAATGTTTTGCACACGTCGATCTTCGGCCTCTTGCACGGTCGCTTCAGTGTAGATGTCGAACATCTCGATGAATCGTTTCTGCGCGTGGGCTGTCGCCGTGGGCAGGGCGCGTGCCCACATCCTATCGCTGGATGTAAGTCAGTGCCCTTGGAAGAATTCACTCAGGACTCACTGGCGTGTTATCTCGCCGAGGATGGATTCCCCTTCCGGACGGGGCTTGTGAGGGTTTTTGAGGGCATCCATTATAATGTCGCGCTGTGCACGAGCACCAACTTCATCTTCGACGTTGGAGAATGCATCGAATATGAAGAAGAAGTTCATGACATCTGCACAGGTGCGCAGTCGGTCTTTGAACGATTGAGTGATCTTTTTGGTGACATTGGTTTGAGGTGAACCCTACCTTTGTCGAAATCTGGATATGCAAGGGCGGCGAGGAGGTCTGGTGAATGGATCAGGCTCATGACAGTTTCGATGGGAGAGAACAGTAGCGGTACGCAGATATTCAGCGTCCTTGTTGACATGGGTTCATGATGAAATGTCATTGGTACGGACAGGAAACACCGCCGGATGCATTGCCTCGGTGTGTGCCTGGTCTGGAAAGACGGGGAAAAACTTGAGTGAACCGCGTTGGTCTCTAAACTGGACGCGCCTATGCAACATGCGCACGCGATCGAGCGCTGCAAGCAAGTGCCTCATGGGAAATGTCGGTATGCCTTATCAGGCGATACGAACAACAGCATGCAGGCGACGGCGCTTGAAGTAGCAATGCACGGATAAAAGTACAAATTGTCGAGATTTCCACTGATGTGAGTACCAGAGTCCTTGAGTTCGAGTCAGATTTCTATTTTGGAGTAACATCGCTCACAAATTTGATTCTTGACTCCTATCACATGAGCTTTTCGTGGAACTCCGCACGCGTTCGAATTTTGACGGTATGCGCTCTTCGACAATGTCCTGTCTGGGTATTAATCGACGGGGACCTGGGTTTCCGGGATTTCCATCGTGATGCCAGTATAGATTGCGGCATCCCTTCGATCTTGGCTTGTATAAAAAAAAATAGTGACCAGTGATATATGGAATTGGGAGCAAATTCAATAAATGAAAACGCAATTCAGAGATCATCAGTCGTAACCAGATGATATTGTTTGGAACCTCGTACATGTGTGCCCTAAGCAAAGTCTTCTGATCCAGTAATCCGAGCAAAAACCTATGCAATCGGGGCAACGTGGATGAGTCCAAACTTGGCATGTTGTTTTCTGTCTCGCAGGAGTTGATGAAATTCTTTGGCACCGGCACCTAACAAAGGCCTGTGCGGCAGGTACCGAGCTGTACCGAGCCTGTCACCATGCTTCGACTTAAGTTCGGGTAGCGTTACCACGATGACGTCATCGATTGGGTCCGTTTCCGTTGCGCCAGATTGACTTTTCGAAGCCTCGAACTTCGAAACTTCAATCTAAGACATTGAAACCTAAGCTTGCTTCCGCCACGTTAATGTCTCCTCTAACAGAAGGTACGACCGTATCCTGTGTGGTCAACAATTTTGACTTATCATCAGTGCCACTGCCCTTGCTTAAGAAGGACCAGTTCGCCTCATTCGTTGGATTGACCACGAGGACGTCTTCAGCAAAGCGAACGTGTCCATTTGAAGCTACGGCCAGTCCGTAGGCGTCCTTCTCAAATTGACTCGCACTTGTCATTCCTGCATAGGTCCTTTCCGGCGAGAGCTAGCGGGGCCGCCCGAAGTCGAAACCAAGTCGAAACGCTATGTCTCGCTATGTCCTGTACCCGGCAGTCGTGATAGCTCGGTCAAGGACATCACCTGTTCATTAACAAGTCGACAAGAATAAATAATTGGCTCCATAAGGTCGAGCAATTGACAACTTGGGAGCGTAATGACACCTCGGTGCGTAGCATACTAACCGGGTGGTAAAAACTCGGGTTTTATGGCATGAACCTACAGCTGCCAGCAGCATAAGCGACTTCATCGGGTATGTATACGTGCATAGTTTCTTCCGCCGGGTGGAGCCAAGGCGCAGTTGGTGACGGAAGTTGCTTTGACACAAGCGATTGAGTCCCACCGTCGGGGAAATCGGTGGTTCAGAGTCCCGCTCTTTCCACCATACAGTTTCAAGATCCGTATGGTCGTCAATCTTCGATGTGCGTGCAATGAGTTCGTATCTCCTTCCATGAAGGAGCGCGCTTGCCTTGAACAACATTGGAAAAGGTATCTTTCTTACAGGAGAATAGTACCATGGGGAGCTCTTTGTCAACTCGTCCACTACTGGGATAATTCTCTTTCCGCATCAGCAGGTTCATATCCTGCGTTCATGTCACTGGCTCCTGGAAAAAGCGTAGCAACAGAGACACAGACGACCGCTCCTTTACCTGCCTTCGCATCTCAATTTCAGCTAAGGAACTGATGTAAGTAAATTATTAAATACAGAGGTCATTACTATATGATGTGACATGGTGCGTTATATCGTCGCCCTTTATTCACAGACAGCCTTCGATCGATGCGATTTTAGTGAGCATTGTCTTATCTACTATCAGAGCCTGCGTGGCGTCTGAAGCATCAAGCAGACCTCCTTGCCGCTTTCACATATCCAAGATTTGACAAAGGCGAACTGGTCTAAATTACTGGCATAGAAGATATCCCTCAGTCGTTGTCAGAGCGACTCTGCACCCGCGGATATCATTAATTTCTATTCCTCTTTGAAACATTCTTGAACGTTAAAGATGAGGTTGGCTCGTATGCACAGCCGACGTTCTCACGGATGCGCTCAGAAACCCCCACAAGCCTCGCCCCATCGGTGAATGCATCCTCGGTGAAATGGCACACCAGTAAGTATGCTGCTGACTGCCGTTCTTGGCGACCACCACCAAAACGCAACACGCTGCAACAACACTCAAACTTGACGCTGCTGGGGGCCACTAGCTTATTTTTATACACATAATATACACACTGCTATATTTAAAAAACATGCACCGGGCAACTAAACTAACGAAGCCGAGAACGATGCAGGACAGACGTCGCAGGCCTCGACCACGAGCCAGCGCATACTCACGCACTGCACAGCGACATGCTCGCCTCTGGACTCGCTAGCAGGGATCAAGAAACGAAGTGCTCAAACGTCAAAGCAACAAAAGAGTTACTGAAACAAAAACGGTGGATTCCTAGCAACAGGGTAGACGAGATCAATGTAACGATGGCAGGCAACGCACAATTGCGCATGGCACACAGGGCAATAGGAAAGGAACCGATGGATGGGATGTGCCATCGGCAACCGACCTAACCGCCCTGGCCAACGACACTATGGCCGAAACGATCACACAAACCATTTCACGAATGGTATCGGAGTAGGCGGGAACGATATTGACGTCCGGATGATTGACTTCGAAAATCCCCTGACGGCAAAGACGGCGGAGCTCTGGAGGACAGTCGAACAAGTCTGCGATGACCTCAACAAGGCCCACACGGTGTTGGAAACAGCAATGGAGAAACTGAAGAATAATGTGCCAGCACCAGCAGAACACGAATGACACTCACCCGCAGCCAACCTACTCGTCCGTGGTGCTCACTGGCCTTCCGTCCTCTCACTATAGCACCATCGCACGACGAACGTCCCGCACACGCCAAGTGCTAATCGACGAAGTCTCCGGCACCACCGGAGGGCACGACAGCCTCACCGAGATGGAAATTATGACAAAGGCCAACCTTGCCCTCGAACGTATGGGGAAAGCAGAAGAAGGAAAAAGCAAATTCGTGGGGGCAAGGAGGTTGAAGAACGGCGGAATATTGCTGGAGGCGGATAGAGGCGAAATCATAGCCGCACTGCAGGAAAAGGGAAGGAAGATAACATTCCGACAGGGATTCGATGGCGGCCAAACGAGGATACGAGACAGAACAGGACAGAACCCACGCGACAATCTTGGATTCGTCCCTATCGCGCACGAGACCGGCAACAAGATTGAATATAGGCAGATAGAGGATATATCAGTAGAAGGTAAGCAAACTAATTTCTAGGCTTCTCGACGGATTTGCAATTAACGATAAAAGCATGCAATTGAGTGTCTCGCGTATCAAGATACAAGGTCATCGATTTAGTCTTGTCTTTTGGAACGATGTCTGGGAGAAGAGCAACTCCGAAGCACATCCAGTCAAACTCTCGGACGATTGACGTCGACTCACCTGATAAGTTTGAGAATCTGAATGACGAAGGGAAGGGCGACGATCGGCAGAGGCAACACTATCCGGATCCCAACGCTGCCGCTTTCAACGCCTATACGCACGATGGCAACTCGAAGTGTCACCAATGGATCATCTGGTCTTATCACTATTCTCAAGCCGGTCCACTTATCATAAATCAACCTACTATAATAAGGGTCAGTCATTATCTGCGCCACTCGGGGCTCTGGAATTCTGGAACCGACCACTCGAAAGATATGTAGCTCTTATGCGGTGGGAGGGCCACAGCGCCATTGTGGATATGGAGAACAACTTCATTAGTCCTAAAGTGCTGATCTCTGTTAGAAATGGTACTTATTGATTGGTAAATGGATTTTCCTGCCTTCAACACGGTTGATTCGAGGCTGCAGCTGCGATCCCTTCTAACACCTCAGGGCCACGACCCCAATGAGGGTATGTAGCCAGCGAGTCCCAGTATTGAAGTAGTTAAGTAAGATCAAGTGATATCAAGAGAGCCTATTCAGTCCCTTAATACCGTCTAAGACGGTCCCGCCGAACGTGCATTCTCGCCGACAGAGACTGTCTAGCGGACCTGGGCCCAACCAGCTACCGCCGACAGTACTATACCGTTGGGCCCAGGATTGGTGCAGACAGACGATAACGGTTGGGCCAAGCATGGGTTCTAATTCGCCACTGGTGGATGGCCTACGTTATTAACGGTTGGGCCCAAGACCACCGCCCATCGATGGCGATGGGTGGGCCCAACAATAATATGCTTGGTCGGCGGCGACCGATGATGACTGTTGGGCCTAGGGATTGCCACTGACCGTTAGCTACGGCTGGGCCTAGGTCATCCCATATTCACATTGTGGTAGGT
>SGPL01000784.1:0-12030 GCA_004802705.1 Bondarzewia mesenterica
ATGTTTGGCAAAAGCAAGACCTGGTCCGGAAGAAACGCCCGTAAGATGAAGATGGGATGAGGACAGTAAGAGGGCGAGGTCAATGCCGGCCACGCGAGATCTTTTGTGGTAATTAGCAATGAGCATAGTGGAACCTAGAGACGTACCAGTGATCAATCACAACTCGGGGACGTCGCGCATGGCTTCGGAAGAAAAATCGAGCTGTTTTACTGCGTTACCTTTTACACATGCCTTTACATGATACCTCGGAGATCGATGTCATCGGCCACGGGAAACTCGTAAATATAAGGACCGTTAATGACGAGGCCCTCGGGGCGATCGATAGACCGACAATGATGAGTATTTTGAGCATCAAATTCTGTGGCGATTTGCAGAAAGGGCGGGGATAATCCTGGGACGAAGCAGAGATCCCCGGTGAGTTCAATACATACCACTCGACCGACGGTCTCTATGTCTCTCGCTGACCTTGACCAGCCTTGACGACAACACATTGCAACCTGCAAAAATCCAACAAATCTGGAAAACTTGGTTAGACAATCATGTCAGACGAAGTTGATGATTCTTACTTACAATTTTGGGAAATGAACTTGACTGAGACCGCTTGCAGTGCATCATGCGGCACTAATCTACCAATGACCTGCTTTGTTTGTGCTCTATAGTCAGGCTGCCAAACAAACAGAGTCTTTCGGTGTCGACCATACTGGTCCCTTCAATCATTAATATTAAATAATCACTTTCTAGACTGCGACGTACAATAGTCTGTGCGATATCGAATATGATCACTCCCTCGCCTCCCCCGCCTTTGTTTGACCTGGAAGAATTCGACCACATCGGCTCGGATGGTTCTCTATCGCCGTCCCCCGAGCGCACGCTGGCACATCCCAGTGCACCCGCAGTTGTGCATCCCGATTATGCCTCAACCTCCACCCTTTCAGACATCAGTGCTTCTCCTTTTGCTCTATCGTTGAACTTTTCCGAGGATCCAACTGCAACTTCTGTACTATCTCCTGATTTCGATAACGACCATACAAACACCGACAATGTATTCGAGAAACACCCCAGGTTTTTCTTCGAGGATGGGAGCGTCACCTTTTTGGTCCGTACATATTTATCTTGCTCTTTCGTTGGTATCTGACTACCGCATAGGTCAATGCGACACTCTATTGTATGCACCGAGGTTTCTTTATCCGACACTCGACGTATTTCTCCGACGTAGTTTTTCCCCAGCATTTTGGAACTGGCAAGGTGTCGAAGGGCACAGACCGTCTGACGATACCTATCCATTTAGAAGACATAAACGAAGCAGAATTTGACGCGTTCCTTTCCGTTCTCTATCCCTCGTGCGTACTGGATTTTCTATCTATACTAATGTTAATTGTATTTATATCTATTTTAGTAAATTTGATGAGCCCGACGTCAACACTATCGAAGGCTGGACATCCGTTCTTCACCTCGCCTCCAAGTGGAACTTTAACTCGATGCGCAGGCTCGCGATCAAACGCCTCAGTCCCATCGCGTCCCCTGTAGACAAGCTCGCCCTTGGGCGCACGCACGCCATCGACGCCTGGATCATCCCCGCATGCGAAGCACTTTGCATTCGGAAGGATCCGCTTAGCATCGCTGAAGGGCGACGATTGCTCGCTGATGACATCGTATTCATCGCGAGGGTGCGCGAAGAAGCGCGGAATGCTGCGTGGGTACGGCGCTATGCTACTTCCCCGTCAGAATGGCCGATCGTGTTACCGGAGGATGTGACGGAGCACCTAAAGGTATTGCGGTCTGATACTCAAGGAGATTTCCATAACGTCCAAGGTGGATCACAAAAGAATTCCGCGCCTATCGTAGAGGAGGAGAATGCGTCCCTTGTGGGCTGTGCGCCCCCCATAGTGCAAGCCTCAGAGCAGGTACGCGACATCGATTATAACACGCGGATGGCGACGAGGGATCAACCGGGAGAGCAGTCGCTCCCTGTGGGCTGGGAGTGCCGCGTGATTCACCCTTCGAGGCGGGTATACTATGTCGACCACAACACGCGGACGACGACGTGGAGTCGACCGCCTGCCTCAGGATCTGGCACCAACTCAGTGACGAATAAGGAGGTCGATCGCGTAGTTGAGAGTATGTCCGACGAGGACACAGGAGGGCATTCGGACTGTGCCGCTGCTGCAGTCACACCTGGCAGTGCTGCGAAGGGCGAGGCATCCAAGACTGCTATAGATCATTCCCCACCTTCTCCCAGTACATCGGATCCTGCAACGACACATGTGACACAGTCCCAAACTCCTGCGCTGGCTTCCTCGCTCGCCGATGGCATCGCCGTGTCCGGGACCAGGTGCGAACGGCATCTCCCGGATCACAATAGCGAGAGGTGGGAAACTTGTGAACAGATAAGGTTCTGGCAAGGTGCATTTGAACAGGGCACTCGAGTGGGAAATTGAGGCCCTCTTTTTGTTCGTACCTTCTCCTCTAAGAAGCCGCACTTGACGATCTTGTTCATTCTATCATGATAATCGGGTTTCACGGCCTCCGACTCTGCCAGACAGGTTGAATTTCATTGCTAATGCTAACCTGCACAATGTACATTCCGATGTCGTGACCACTAGCACGTTCAATTGGGGAGGACGAGTGGCTTCCGCTTCCAGCCTGAGCGCTTGGATGTCCCAGCACGGCGATTCCCTTCATCTGCGGGCGTCACCTCAACCTAAGCGACCAGTCCCGCTCAACGATCTCGTGAAAGAGCTTGCTGAACGCGTCCTTTACATGCGCTCGATTCAGGGTTTGGACGAGGCGATCTCGTTGTGTGATGCCGCGCTAGATCTCTCTTCGATGCCCGTTGATCCCGATCAAGAATCTTTGCTTCTTACTCTTTCTTCTGCACTTATTACCAGATTCGACCGTGTTGGCGACCATCATGATATCAGGAGTGCCGTAGATCGTTTGTGCGGGATCGCTGTCGCGCGTAGAGCGTGGATAAATCAAGCTGAAAGTGCGATCGAGATAAATGACATGGCGACCAATCATCTCCAAGTATACAATGTGTCGGGTCACATCTCGGACCTCAATACTGCATTGACACTTTACAGAAAAGCTCTTGTCCTGCTGCCTGAACCTCACTCTTTTCAGCCTAGTATCATGGGCAATCTCGCATCTGCCCTGCTCGGATTGTCTGATCAAACGAGCCGTCCAGCTGATCTAGATGAGGCTATTGCATTTGGAAGGCAGGCGCTAAGGGAGTTCCCTGCATCTCATGCTGACCGATCAACCATCATGAACACCCTCGCAGGTGCTTTCCGAGGGTCATTCTCAATCAAAGGACAGCTTGTGGACTTGGACGAGGCAGTCTCGCTTTTTCGGGATGCCATGGTTCTGCGTCCTACATCCCATCCCAGGAGGGCGAATACCCTACTCGATCTCGCTAATGCTCTTCACATCAGATTCACCCAGACTGGGCACCTTGCGGACCTAAATGAGGCAGTTTCGCTTTGTCGAGAAGCACTCGTACTGCGTCCCGCGCCTCATCCTAAGAGAGCAGTGTCAATAAGCAATCTCGGAGTTGTCCTTGACACTCGCTTTGAAAGCGCTGGTCAAATTTCAGATCTCGATGAGGCAATCTTGCTTCACCGGGATGCACTGACGCTCTATCCAGCGCATTATCCCAAGAGACGGACCATGGTGCTTCACCTCGCAGGTTCTCTTCACTCCCGATTCACTCAAACGGGCCATCTGGTGGACCTCGATGAGGGAGTGTCTCTTCTTAGAGAAGTACTCGAACTACTTCCTTCCACTAACCCCGGAAGAGCGCTGGCACTCACCAATCTCGGAAATGCACTCTACAGCCGGTTTGGACAAACGGGACGGCTTGAGGAACTCGACGAAGCAATCCTGCAGCATCGGAACGCACTCGACCTACGTCCCGTTCCGCATCCAGACAGATCGACGTCATTGAACAACCTTGCAAGTGCCCTCGATGACCGATTCGCGGAGACTGGCCAGCTTGCAAACCTGGATGAAGCGATTTTCCTTCACCGGGTTGCACTCGACCTGCGTCCTGTACCCCATAGCAAAAGGTCGAGCAGCCTCAACAACCTCGCATGCGCCCTCCAAACTCGATTCATTCACACACATCAGCTTATTGACTTGGACGAGTCGATCTTACTTCATCGAGATGCCATTGTCCTGCGTCCTGCGCCCAATCCCAGAAGAGCGACGTCCCTGAATAATCTTGCGAATGCCCTTTACAATCGTTTTCGTGAGACGGACCATCTTGCTGATCTCGATGAAGCAATCTCGCTTCATCAGGACGCCCTCGACCTGCACCACGTGTCCCATCCCGGTCGATCTGTATCGTTCAACAACCTTGGCAACATCCTCTGTGCCCGATTTGACCTAACGCATCAGCTCGTTGACCTGGACAAGGCACTTTCTTTCTTCAGAGAAGCGCTCTAACTGCTGCCTGATAGCAATGCCCAGCGGCCAGGCAGCCTCAACAATTTGGCATATAGCCTTGGGATGCGTTTTCAGCGAACAAATAACATCCCTGACCTCACAGAAGCTATTACCATGAGCCGTAAATCGCTCGACTTGCTTCCTTCGCACCATCCCAAGCACTGCCAGTTTTCGAGGAATCTCGAAGATCTACTGTTCCACTTATTTTCTTTGTCGAAACGAGCAGAGCATTTGGACGATGCTATAGCCAACTTCGTACTGCGGTGGCATGCCAATCAGCAGCCGCGTCACAGCGTTTAGCTGCCGCAAGACACTGGGTCCAATGCGCAGATTCTGTTCACGAATCTGCCTTAGAGGCATACCGGGCTGCAATCCAACTGCTGCCTCGCGTCGCTATGCTTGGACCTAAATGCACGCCAAGAAGTACTAGCCTCCAGAGGTAATGGGCTGGCTCGCGATGCCGCGGCTTGTGCTATCCGATCCGGTCAGTTGGATACTGCAGTCGAAATTCTTGAGCAGGGTAGGGCAATTTTCTGGTCGCAAGCGCTGCAACTCCGAACTCCGCTGGACGAACTGCAGATGAGGCTCCGCAACTCGCAAACAGGTTGGAGGATCTTGCACGCGCGCTGGAACAGGGCTCCCAGCRTGACGCAACCAGGAGGCTATCAGATAGCTTACAGAAGACCATATCGATGGAGCAGGAGGCAAGTCACTTCCGTAATCTCGACGACGAGTGGTTGGCCACGCTAGAGGAGATTCGAAGGCTGGATAAATACCATGATTTTCTACGTCCAAAGCCATTTGTCGAGCTTCAGAAAGCTGCGTCACACGGCCCTATTGTGATCATCAATGCGAGCAAATCCGATTGCGATGCTTTGATCTTGACTTCGTCCGATGTCAAACATCTCGCCCTCCCAGAGCTGACTACGGCAGACGCGGAAAATCTCGTTTATGCGATGCGGAACGCAGTATCATCCGAGTCTTTCCCTCTGAACCTCGACATGTCTCTTTCAGCGCTTGTTGAAAAGACTCGTATACATGAGGATGATGTTCTCAATCTACAGGAGCAAGATCGGAGGCACATTTCGATCAAGCCTAAAATCGCAAATGTGCATCACAAGGATTCTGAACGCGTCTTCAGGAATGTATTGAAAATATTATGGAGGGTCGTTGTCGAGCCAATCCTTTCCTCGCTCAGCCTGTTGAAGGTGCGCCATCTAGACGGTCTTTTACAAAGGAGCTTCTGACCGTGAGACCGCATCACCTTGCAGAAACTGGACACACTCCCGCCTTTGTGGTGGTGCCCTACAGGGCCGTTTGCTTTTCTCCCGCTTCATGCATCTGGTTTGTATGGAACGCGACGCAGCGAGGGTGTTTCAGATTATGTTATCTCATCCTATACACACACACTGAACGCCCTTCTCGCGCCCATGCCTCTCGCCGTAACTCCCTTCAAGATGCTCGCGGCTATACACTCGCCCCCAGGTCGCCTGTCGCTGCCATACACCCGTGATGAGCTCAGGATCATTGAAAACCATGTGCCAGCTGAATTTCTGATCAGATTAGGGATCCCGGGCGCATGTTCGTCTGTAGAGTGTATACTATCCTTTATTCCATCTGCTTCTATAGTTCATTTAGCATGCCATGGATTACAGGACCCCAACAAGCCCCTTGAGAGTGCCTTTATTCTTGAGGATGGTTTATTGCAGGTGTCTCGAATTATGGAGCAGTCCATCCCAAATGCATCATTGGCTTTCCTGAGTGCATGCCAGACGGCTATGGGCGACGAAAAGCTCCCTGACGAAGCTATGCATCTCGCGGCGACGTTGCTATTCGCTGGATTTCGAGGCGCAGTCGCGACGATGTGGTCAGTTACTTTCATCGAATTTACTTGCATGCGTCCGTTAACAAGTTCAAAAATTGCAGGCCTATCCACGACGTCGACGGGCCAAAGATTGTGGACAGCTTTTACGAGTACCTGTTCCAGGACCAGGCAGACCTGCTTACATCTCACGCAGATACTACTCGAGCAGCTCGAGCACTCCACATCTCTGTCGGCAAGCTGCGTGCTGAGAATTGCCAATTCAGACGCTGGGTACCCTTCATTCATCTCGGGCTCTGATTTTGTGGCTGTCGGGATACTGGTGGAATCTTGAAGATGCAATTCGGACCGTGCTAGTTACGTACTTCACAATTTTATGCCAGAGTGTCGACTGCTCTACTTGTCCAAGGATTATTATCCGGAAACATACTCAGGATTCTCATATGACAGTGAAGTCGCGATCGAGTCGCGAAGCCCAGATGGGGAGTTGTGACTAAATGCATCTTTCCGTTGAGCCAATATCCCGTAGAATCACTGAGGTGCGACGTTGTTTATAGGCGAACACCATCCCGCAACTTTAAGAATTATGACCAGGCGTGGCGTTGTGACCGAGTGCTGCCGAGAAGAGAGATAAATAAACACATCAAATTCTTCTTTGTGTTGCCCATAGATCAAAATCTACCTGATGCAGCAGCTCCTCTTCATGAACTTCAATGAACATTTCTCAGACGAGACGTGATTTTGTACGTATTTCACACTAAACACTGGGATTGATGAGTACAAGTGATTCTCTGCCTGGGTCCCTAATTCATCCATCCATGTTCATCTGCTGAATCGACGGAATGACCGCGCTGTGCTCCCGCTCGTTTGTGGATAAACCTCTGCTCCCTATAAAAATCAAACTAGCTTCACCTTTTTCGTATCACGATCGACATCCAGCGGCATTTCGACATCCGGATATCTTTTCTGACCAGCGGAATCCGGGTCACTTTTCACTCTAGCAAGATCCGGATCGCTTTTCAGATCTGGATCGCTTTTCGGATCCGGATCACTTTTCAATCGAGCAGGATGCGGATTTGCAGAAGAAGCGGGCATTGAAGGCGAGGGTGAAGCTGAGACATGCGACTGCTCAGGTTCCGGCGCAGCGACAGCCCCAGTGATTGCTGTATAAAGGCTGTCAAATTCGGGCCCGAGGATCTGTCGCTGTTGCTTAATGTCTCCAAGGGACTTGAGCAGTTCCTGTCCTTGGGCTTGATTGACACGCCACCGTGCCTGGGCCTGAGCTATCATGCTCGTGGGTTTGGTCACCTATCCATCGGAATCAACTGTGAGCAGGGGGAGTTGAAATGCCGCTATTGACTCGTTACCTCCAGCGTATGGGGACTCCCACACTTCAGAGTCTTCCATGTCACGCCCCACGCATGCGTTATTGCAAGCTGGCGCTCCAAATGCGTCCGGATGCTCTGCGCCCTTTGAAACGATATCGACTGCCTAATGCTCTTGTCCAACATAAAAGCTGTCAGCGGTTCACATTCAGCACACCCACACCCGATATCCCGCAATTTCCGCGCTGCGACCGGCGCCTTTCCTGGCTTCTTCCCCAATACTGTTCTCACAAATCTCTTGACCACCTCGAAACAAAATTCTGCCCACGGTGCCACTGTCAGGTCAAGTTTCTTTGTGTGGAGGAATTCGCGGAGCAAAGGAACGAGAGGGACAAGGACGACAGAGATGTGTTTCTCAACGACGGTTCCAGTGGGGGGATTCAAAAGGCGTTTGAAGAGATATCCACATTTTCGCCTGACCTGAACTTGAAAGCAGCATTTAATCACATTGAGGACTTTGTGCGCGGGTGACGACGGAGTGCGAGTTCCATATGGAATTGTGTGCTGTTGGTGCAGCGTTCTGATACCGAAGTTTTTGATCATGGCGTTTAAGCAAGTATTTTTCAACTCGTAGAATATTTCGCTCGCTTCTGGGTCCCCGATAGGCGGTTTGAGGGAGAGAGCGATTGCTGAGACAAGCTGCATCAAAAGCCCCCTCTCCGCCAACCAAGAAAATCGATCCGGCGTCAATCTAAATGTCCCCGTCCATAAAGGAAAAGAAATGTACCACAAGAAGTATTGATCATACCTTTCCGTCAAAGCAGGTGAGCTGCCACATCGTTGCACCGATAACATGAGCACTTTCAGGTGGCTCGAAGTAGGAATGGGCGAGACCCATTCAAGGCATTGGACGGGCGGGTATCGGAGACCCTCAAGTACCATGTCCACAGCGGTTGAGAAGAAGTCCTTGAAAGTCCCCTGGAAATCTTCAAGGTCAGTATTAGACCTGACGTATTCGTCCATTTTTATGACCAGCTCGAAGTAGTGCCTCCAAGGAGGGAGCGATTGATGAGGACTCTCGGTCGCAGAAGTATTCCTCAACCTATTAAAGAGTTCTGTGCACTGGAGGATACTGTTCGTTGAGGTGCATAACTCTACAAGGTCCATGATCGGGTCAACATCTACCCGGCTTTCCATCATGGTTGGGATGGAAGAGTGTCTGACAGTTCTAATCGAGAATATTGAGACTTTTGCGACGGCGTTCGCAACGTATTGCGAGACGAGACCGAAGACCATATCGGGAGATGCCTGAGGTATGTCGGCTCTCGCTGAGTACAGCCGGGTGACAAAAGGCCTCCAGAAATTCTTTCCCAGTGACTGACCATGAAGTTGAGGCATGATTCTGGAACGTCGTGAGAAACGAAGCAGTAAGACGTTACGCGATACTCACATATCCTGCAGGTACTCGCACCCACGATTCCTCGCTATGTTCACCAGCCACTCGATCTGGTAAGTGTCTACTTCCTTGAGCGATCTGAAGACGACTTCCTCCTGGTCCGTGCACCATGCTTCAACATTTTGATCGCCCTCTTCCTTCGCGAGTTCCATGAACTTATCCACAAGATCGCGCCGACGTAGATTGGACACCTCATTTCGAATAGCGTCCGTGCAGCTTTTGACCATGTCAATGTCAGCTTGTCAATCTAAGTACCCAATAAAGCGAAAGAAAAGCTCACAGCTCCTTCAGTGCTTCCCAACCAAATGCTTGGGTACGCCGAAATAAACCCTTCAATACCCATCAAACTGATATTCTCATCCACTCCACCCGCTTTCACAACCCTCAGCAATATCTGGGCATCATTCCAACGGTCAGCCGCCTCTCTGATAGCACCGACGATCTCCTTCAACACAGTGTCATCCACTTTGGGGCGCCGGGTACAAAGCTCGATTAACTTGTCCACGAGCTTGTTTTCCTTCTTGGTCGGCGAGAGAGATGGAGAGGTCCTTAACAAGTTGCAAGCATATTCGCGCACGTCTCCAAGATTGACAGTCAATCCATGAACTTTGGGCCACAACAAAAGCACAACGCGATTATAGACTGTTGACAAATTCATCAAGACGGCTCACCACGGAACGTAAATGGAACATACTGAGACACCTAGAAAACATCTGTGCAACGTTGCCTTCAGTACAACACATATCCCGCAGAAGGCGGCATACTCACACCCCTACTCTCGGACTTGTCCGGGCCACCTTCGCTCCACGAACCATTCGCAATATCGTTTGCCTCGATGCTCAACTGCGGGATATCTACCGGCATTCCATCTAAATCCACGATGCGGGCAACTTTTAAATTGACATCATTCTCCTGCCTTGAGTCCAAATCATCGCTGGCATCAGAGGCCTCGAAGCCACACGAGGGAGAGGGAGAACGCAATCGCGGAAGTTTCTGTATGACGATGTGTGCGAGATACATGCAGAAATGAAGCTCGCGCGCAATGGGAGTGAGGTTAGAGAGGAAAAGCGCATCTGGGCCCTCGAGACTTTTCGCTCCAAACTCGAGCGTGTCTGCGTAGTGACCCTGCATCAGGCATGGTAAGACAGTGGGTTTACCAAGCCCGTTTTGCTTCCACGACATGAGCACATGACGGAGCCTCTCCTTACCACCTTGGAGTTCTGGAGTGATTGGATGGCGAGCAGTCTCGGTCGCTGACTGAAGGACGTTGTAGGTCAAGGCAAGACGGTAACCAGATTCGACAGGCTCAGAATTTTGCTTCGTTCCAGTGTAGGAACCTAGCACCGACGTTGAAAGTCCGCTGGAATCAGCGAAGTCGATGGTCTTTGTTTGGCCGGAATAAGACAACACAAATCGACCACCGTTGAATCGAGAGGGGAGCAAAACGAGAAGCGTGGCAAACTTGCTGCCAACGGTTTGGGCGCTGAAAGTCTGTTGGATATGAGGGGCATGGTGAGATAATAGAGAGCTCACTCTTGCGAGTTTGTCGATCTAGTGGGCATGTAAGCAGATAACTCAGACAAATTTGGGCATTAAAGACTCACTTCGACCCACCCTCGTGTAGTGACAACTTCGTTAAGTCGATGGAAATGGGCGCTTCGAGGTTCAAACCAAGAGCTTTACAGATGTTGGGAGCTATTGTTGAATAAAGCCAGTTGCTCCATGCAGGGTTCTCAGAATGGATCTACGTAGCGACGAGCGTCAAGAACGTGGAGGGAAAGTAAGATATGAGATGTTATCACCTTTTCTGCAGATATTTCCCAGATACCCGGACTACGACTTTCCGGCGAGACGTTACCATGCTCACATGCAGAGGTAATACTACGGGCTTCCCGCTCGTTTAGGGGCAAACCAATAGGGCCCAGTCCCGCAATGTTGAGAAATGGATTTGGAGCGGTGGTATACGTTTGAGTGTATGCAAAGGTGCCTTCTTGATCGAGGCCCCTCTCAATCGCATCCTCAAAGTCAGCCTGTGAAAGTCAGGGAAGATGAAATTAGGGATGTGAAGGTCAGCTCGTCCGCAGGCTCTTGGAGGTTAGCATAAAGGTAATACTCTGATGTTTGTTGACGGATTAATCAATAGCTTCCCATCACCCCTTCCCTCCTCATCGTCGGTGTCTTCTTCGAGTAAGTTGGTTTCTATAGCTTCTTCTTCCGCTTCTCTGACTTCGATGGTCCCTTTCTGAGCGTCCAACGAGTCAACGCGGAGCTCCGAGTGGATATTGACTGGGTCGTCCATCTCCGGTTTTGAAAATCAATTCTTTTGCCTTTGAATTGAAAGATAAATATCAGGAGTAGGCGATGTTGGTGAGGGACTCAAGTCCACTTGTGAGTTGTCGGTGTGTGTGGGATCGAGGACTTGGCTCCTCGGACGACTGACAGTGACATGCGTGTCTCAGTGACAATGTCACATGAGGGCCGCGGGAGCTCGCGGAAGTCTGACAGGCCCGCCGACTCTGACCGTCACAGTGAGTCAGAGTCAAATACTTGATATCTTGATATCACTTGATCTTACTTAACTACTTCAATACTGGGACTCGCTGGCTACATACCCTCATTGGGGTCGTGGCCCTGAGGGTGTTGGAAGGGATCGCAGCTGCAGCCTTGCTTCATGTAGAGTTCTTGAAATCACTCTCGAATCAACCGTGTTGAAGGCAGGAAAATCCATTTACCAATCAATAAGTACCATTTCTAACAGAGATCTGCGCTTTAGGACTAATGAAGTTGTTCTCCATATCCACAATGGCGCTGTGGCCCTCCCACCGCATAAGAGCTACATATCTTTCGAGTGGTCGGTTCCAGAATTCCAGAGCCCCGAGTGGCGCAGATAATGACTGACCCTTATTATAGTAGGTTGATTTATGATAAGTGGACCGGCTTGAGAATAGTGATAAGACCAGATGATCCATTGGTGACACTTC
>SGPL01000785.1:0-12020 GCA_004802705.1 Bondarzewia mesenterica
AATCGAATTAGAGAACGTTCGCGTGCTAATTTATGACAAAAGGCAATCTCACCAAACGAAGTATCTGCGTTGCGATCCAGGTAGCGCAAAATATCTTCTCATTTCTATGAAGGGACTGAAGTAAAACATTTAGGAGCAGTAACGCTGAAGTCATGCAGCCGATAGCCATAACTGTCGCTGGTCGGACACACAATGTGCGAGAACGAAGTACAAATGCCATACATCTCAGAAGAGAGTGCTCCCTTCGAGATGGACTATCGGAGGGAGAGGTTAATCATGGTGTAGCTAATAATGATAAAGAACCTACTAACATAGCAGTATAAGTAAAGGGTAAGAAGTTAATTAAACCTCCTAATCTTCTAACATCTTGTTGATCAGCAAAACTATGGATTACCGCACCAGCACCTAAGAATAATAATGCTTTGAAGAAACTATGGTTAACTACATGCATTAATGCTACATTGTATTGTGATAGACCTACTGCCATTACCATATCAATGAAGTACTTTATTTTCATAAAGTTTGGAATATTTCATCATTAAAATATTGACCTCCTAGCCTAAAAAAAAAAACGCGAGCTTTATTTTTTTTGATGCTATAGCCATCAAAAAAAAAATTAGCGAGCTCGCTTCGCTCGCTTCGCTCGCTTCGCTCGCTTCGCTCGCTTCGCTCGCTTCGCTCGCTTCGCTCGCTTCGCGAGAGAAACATCATTTTTTTTAAAACCTAGCGTATCAGGAAATATTTTAAAGTATCACGTATAGTCTCTGAGGTTTTTAATTTACCTGCTAATTATCCATTATAATATTTTAAAGATTTTAACTTTATTAAAAAAAAGTACTTTAAACTTTAGAAACTACTAGCAGTATAGTGATATTTTTATAGGCCATATGATATAACAATAGTATTAAAATTATTTATTTAAACTGACCATCATCCGTTCGAGCCTTTAAGATTTTAACTTAGTTTAGACTAAGGTAAAGCCCAAACAGGCACAGGGTTTAGATTTTAACAATAATTTATAACTTACATTGTCTATTGTAACATTTAAAGGTATATTTTTATCTAATCTTCTACGTATGAAATGCGCGTTATTTAAGTATAATGCTCTAGCCATAATACGTAGACCACTAAATTCCATTAAATATTTACCTGTATCCCAATCATAACAATAAACTGGTTTTTTTTCTTGCTCCTGCTATATGATTAGCTTTTACTTCTTCAGATACTACACGACCTTTAAGAGTATTACTAATTTTTAATTTAACTTCTACTGGTAATGAAGAACCAAATCGATAATGATTAGTTCCCGTAAAAGGTTGTAAAATAGTTTGAATATTGTATGAAGGTACAATTAAATTGTACCAATAATTTTCTTTATCACGTAGCTTAATAAAAAGGGCTGCTCTTTCAGACAGAGAAGGTTTGTCTATAGACAATACCGTTATTGTTTCTAAGATATATAAAGTAAAATTATACTATACCATATTTGTCAATAGCACTGCAGATAGCCATTTTATTTTTATGTTTTTGAATGTAAGTTGTTGATAAATATTTACTTAATCTTTGATATAAATTTACAGATTTACCTACATAACTTCTATTGTTAGTATTATTAACCCATAAATATATACCTTGTATTTTATAATATTTAGTTCTAATAATAGATTTACTATTAGAACTAAAATCAGTAAAACAATCTTTATTATTGATGTAAGATAAAAATTTATCTTTATCTTTAATTGGAGAAATAGATAAAGGTAAGTTACTTAACATAAATATGTTAAAATCTAAATCTATATTGAAATGATTAAATAATATAATAATAATACATATATAACTATATATTAAATAATAACCTAATTGTGAGATAGTACTAAAGGCAATAATTCTTTTTAAGTCGTTCTGTACTAAACCACAAGTTGCTGCAAAAAAGGCTGTAGAAGCACCTACTAATGTAATCACTAATAATGCAGTAGAACTATATTCTAGTAATGGTGATGATCGTACTAATAAATATAATCCACTTGTAACCAATGTCGCGGCATGAATTAAAGCAGATACAGGTGTTGGACCTTCCATGCTGCCTGGTAACCAAGAATGTAAAGGTATTTGACTAGATTTAGCCATAGCACCTGTAAGAAGTAATAAACCTATAATTGTTATAGCTGTTTCGTTCATAAAAGGTACCATACTAAATATTGTCGCATAATCTAAAGATCCAAATACAGAAAATAATGCAAAGAATCCTATACTTAATCCCATATCACCTACTCTATTCATAGTTAAAGCTAATATAGCAGCTTTATTTGCTTGTATTCTAGTGAATCAGAAGTTAATTAGTAAATATGAAACTATTCCTATCAAATCTTAAAAACAAAGAAAAATTTTAAACTAAAAATAATTATTCTAATAACTTTAATAAACAGTAATAATTTTTATTTAATAATTTAAAATAGCTTTTTTCTTTATTTCCTGTACATTGACAACCTGTCAGGTTTTACATCAAGCCTTGGTACTATTTTTATATATTTTATTAAAAAAACAAAAAGCCGTTATTTTTGTTGCTTTAGCGGAAGAGGCGGTNGTTTTTAAAAAACGCCCCCGCTTGCGAAGCCAGAGCGGAGCGGTAGCCACTACGGCGGGAGGAGCGTGAGCCAGCGCTTATTTTTTTTTTGTTGCGGTAGCGCATCCGCCCTTAACAAAAAAAACGCCTTTGGCGCTTGCTCCGCCTAATTTTTTTGTCGCGTACGCGCATATAGCAAAACAAAATAAAGTAGGCTCCTTCGGATAAAAATAGTAAAGATTCTGACTGTGCATTAAGCACCATTTCAGGCACCCATTATTGAACCAGTCGATCGCGATTCAAAAATGAAACCGACGATCTCTAAATAAAGCCTATTTGTTTGATCGTTTTCAATAATGTCGCAAAAAAATGTAAATGAAAAAAAAAAATTATATAATAAAATTGATACATTTTTTATAAAATTCAATAATTCATTTATCTTTATTCTTCATTTTTAATTGTTTAAAGATTTACCATTTTTTTTACTATGGTTAAAATAATTAATAATCTCCTAATTTATAATATAAAGAATGCATCATAAAAGGTTTTACTAATTTAGAAAAAGTAGCCATAGATTTAGTAGTTATATAAAGAGTATTTCCTTTATTTGTACCACCTGATTGAACTGTAGCCGTAATATTATATTTTTTATGTAGAATCTCACAAATATAAAGGATCTCTTTATGTGTAAAACAGTTAGTAGCTATTTTAGCTCCTTTTCCTAATTTGGATCCATCGTTTGAAAACCAAATAGCTAAAGCTAAAGGGGTTAAAAAATTCTTCAAATATTAGAAGGTATGATTTTAACATATTTATCTTCAACTAAGGTATAGAACATATCATGAATCCAATTAAAACTAGAAAATGTATAAGTGTTTATACGATAATGAAAATAGACTTCTCCGTTTTTTCTAATTCTTTTATGAAGTTTAGGTTTTTGAGTGTTACAATACCCTCTGCTTGAAAAATAAGAATGAAACCACATTAAATATTCTACATTTTTATTTGATTGTTCAAATATAATTCTAGTTCCTGTCCCTGCGAAGCTTTTTTNTTTTTTTCTAAATGTGTGCGGAGCACCCCTAAAGTAGAACCTACTATAATTGAAATGATATCAATATTGTGTGGCCCTATTCGTTGATAAGAAGTCAACTTATTGTTAATGCTATCTATTGAAAAAAATCTAACATTTTTTAAGAGTCTTCACTTTAAATAAACCAATTCGTACATCACCTATCAATAAAGAGATATTATAACAAATAGGATCATTATTAAACCATTTAAGGCATTCAACTTTACCTTCCCACATATTTGAAGATATAATAATTAACCGTAATAAATTTATAAGTGTTTGTATTTTATACTTTATAAAACATAGAATAATGCAAATAAGGTAAAACAATGTCTTTTAAAGGAATTTCCTGTTTAACAGGTATAATTATTACCCATTGACCAGGAGTTTTTTCATAAAGTCGAGTATTTAATTTGAAGTTTTTTTTGTAATGCTTCTTTCAATAATAAAACTTCTTCAAATGTATAAGATCTTGTATGTAAAATAGTTTCCTTAGAAGAACCTTTTCCCCCATCATCCATTATTCAAAAAGCTAAAGCTCTAGCTGTTAATAATTCGCTTATGTTATAAGGTATGATTTTTTTTTCTCGCTACGCGGTTTTTGTAAAATAAATCATGATAAACATTTAAACAAGGAAAAACTAAGGTTTTAAACTGTATTTGAGAATATATCTTACCTGTTCGCTTGTCTGCTTTACGTATTATAACTCTAGGGCCTTTTCCAGCTAAATTATAAAAATGACTAAAAAGAAACATTAAATATGAAGCATGATTAGGAAAAGTTTGATCAAAACGTATACGAGCGTTATGATTAACTTTATTACGTTCTATAAACGCATCCCCTAATAAAGTTCCTACTATTATTTCTTTTTGTATATTTGTTAATTGTACTAACAACTTAGATTCATTTGTTTTACGTAACTTATATTTGGTCTTGGTCTTGAGATCTTCTTTTTTTTTCCATTAAAGAAATAAAATTAATAGAAGATAACAAGGTAAATGTTGGTTTGACATTATTTATAAGATCCAAATTTTGAAAATTGTAATTATAAATATCTTGCTATATTCATCTTATTTTCATAAGGTGATAGGACTATATCTTCAAGTTATAATATTTAAAATTTAGTAATAAATCTTTAATTTTAACTGCATCACGTGTAGTAGTCTCTGAGAATTTGAATTTAAAATTTAAATAAATAATCTGCTCATTGTCCATTGTTGACCAGATGGCCAATATCTTTAAGAATTTAACTAATTATACAAAGCCTCCGATTAATATTTTATAGTTATAAAGTGATCAATAAAAAATTATGTTTTAAAAAAAAGGCTTATAAGGCTAGTACTTAAAGCTTTAGGAGATTAAAGCATATAGTGATGTTAATATGTATTTTACAATACAATTAGGCCGGGAAATTTAACCTACAAACATTACAAAATAATTAGCTCCTGATACTAATATTAACATAAAAAAAAAGTGAATAAAGATAAATATGAGAAAAATCTTTGATTATGAGGATCTTCAGACATGTAATCTGTAGAAAAAATATGAATTAAAGTAGATATGTAAAGAACAGGAATAATCATTGAACAATCCTAGTAAACCTGGCATTGATGTCTCCTCTAGTATTTTTTGTTAGAGGAATAGACATTAATAGTAATTTAGTTACTCAGGGGTTATTGACCTCTTGGCAAAGGCTATCCACTATGCGTAGTGTTTTTGCGATAAATATTTCCCCCCTACGATCTCGCATTCGTTCTAGGATCCGACTGTACATTCGGACAGACATTTCAGCCTAACCCCGGTGAACCAGTCTGTAGCGACATCTATAACTGCCGACGGTCTTGAAGTATATTCTCATTAACCGTTAATTCACCAATTTGTATAAACATAGAATTGTTTGATTATAGTCTTGCTCAATTCCTAATAGCGAAATCCTTTGTTAATCTTAGTATTACTTCTTATTACAAATTAGCACTGATAAATGTTTATGATAGCTTTGTAATAGGTGAAGTGGATACTTAAATATGTTGATTCGATCGCGTAATTATTAAAATAAATTTTTTTTTTTATAGAAGCTAATTAATTTAGCTTCTTGTTAAATAAATGCTCTAGTTGTAAAAAGGTAGCAGTTTAGATCTAGTATTTATATGGAAAAATGCCCTCCTGGCGAAGCAACTCCCCCTTTTTTTTGCTATCGCCGTAGGCAGCAAAATAGGGGAGGGGTGGTAATTTAATCTTTAAATAGCCTATTTTGTGCTCCGTACTCGCTTCAAATTCGCAGCCGCAGCGCTGCTTCAAATCACTCCCGCTTTGCCCAGTAAATACTCTTACTCTTCTTATAAAATGCTTTTTAATTGCTACAAATCCACCCTTTCTTGTGTGGTCTTCTTTTGAATTGGGAGCCTGCACTGAATTTGCATTAAAATCAAGATATTTACTTAAAGTATCCGGGTATAAGCCTACAATATTAGCAGCTTCGCTTAAAGAATTTGCTAATATAACAGATCCATTCTCTGGTAAGATTTCATACACACAACAAACTAGTTTAGGTAGTATTTTTTTTAGTACTACTATCTATCACTCTTCCATCTGGAAGCCGTATAACTGTAGGTGATGCAGTTAATAAGATTTCTAATTCTTCCTGAGTTAAAGATTTAACTTCTGGCTCCGCCCCATTATAAGTTGATAATCTAAAATTATTCATTGTATTTGATAATTTTAAAATTAAGGCTTTTATTTTATCTATTCTATGACCACCTTCGTAAATAACTTTACAAATAATTTTAAAATCGTAAAAATCTTTACCTTTTTTTAGTTAAAAATTCCTCATTTCCAAAGAAAGGTATTAAATAATTATTCAACACATTAATGTTTTGAATAGTAATTGAGACAGTACTTTTACTATTAATAGTTCTAGCTTTTATTGAAGTTATAGCTATAGTATTAGTGTTTTTAACTTTATACAAAGAAAATGTATCAAAACCTAGAGAAGCCTCTAAGTACTCCTTTATTTTCAGTATTACAGGTAATTGTACTGCGGTATTTACAAGACTAAAAACAGGTGTTAAATTATCTCTTCTTAAGAAAAAGGAGCCGTCTCCTTCAATGAAACCTAAAAGCCAACTTTTGGTGATAACAATTTTAGAATTTTCAGGTCTATCAAAAAGTATACGATTACTATTCATATTATTTTTTAATCCTAATATGCGATCTTTTATGCTATCAGGATTTAAAATAGGTTCTCTATAAAGATATAAAAAAAAAAGCTTCTTTAAAATCTAAATAATCAAGATACTTTGAAGTGTTTAAATTAAATTTATCGAAAATAGAGATTAGTATAGCAATATCTTTTTGTTTTGTAATAGTAAAAATACATTCGTCTTTATATATACGAACTCCTCCTATTCTTAATCGATCCTTAATAATTCTTAATACTTTTTCATCGTCTTTATGCAAAGTTATCTTAAACATGAATACAAAACTTGAGATAGACAACTGATTTTTTTTTTAAAAAAGAGATTTATGATAAAACATCCCTCAGCATCTGTAAACCCTACAAACCACTCTAAAAATTTAGAATCAATAGAACCTTTTTCATTTAACGAATCGTGACGGTTCAAAGTGGAATATTTCCTTATATTGGTAGTAAGTGTAGGCTTATTTTTTGAGTAAGTGAAGAGAGGTCTCTCTCCCTGGGCTTTGCAGACAAAAAGAGAACTTAGCCTTTTAACAAATAAAATAAAATTTATTTTAATAAATATATTATACAGTTGGATTAAAACCAACACTGCTCCAATCTCTACCGTTAGATAGAGAGCCAATAAATAAACAGTTAATTGATCAAAAAGAAATTCTCAAGTTATAGACATATATTCTGAATCAATCCAATTTCCTAAATTAATTGAAACTGGAGATGCACATATACCTACTTCATAAAAAGCAATAGTGGCTAAAATAGAAGAAAAAATTAAGCAAGTACATGTAATAAAATGAGCACCACTTACTCCAATTTTTCTACCCATAAAACCTGATACAAATGAAGCTAAGAAAGGTAATATTAATATTGATAAATACATTATGTTCTTAATGAAATATTTCCTCTTACAAAATTTTATAAATGAAATTGTATCAGCTACTTTACTTAAGACCGATACAGATTTGAACATCTATCTTATCTGTCTTACATAAATAGGAATCTGACTTTGTATTACTTTGTCTTCCTATACCGTAGGCTTATAAATTTGTATATCAAATTTTATTAGTAATACCCTACCCAGAATTGCGTTAGAAACCGTTAGGGTCCTAAGGGGATAAGGACAGCGGGGGCTGGGCCCCCGCATCACAATTTAATTTATAAAATCTGGACTATTTTTTTATCCTTATTAAGTTTAATTGATTAAGAATATGTTACGTATAGTCTCTGAGATAATTAATTTATCAGCTGATTGCCCTTAAATATAATTTACACTATACATTTTTGAACATTTTAACATAAAACCTGCCGGAGGCAGAAATGTAGTTCAAAAAAAAGAGAGTTCCAGCTTATAGTAAAATGCATAACATTAAGAGTTAAGGACCAGAGTTATTTATCCTATTAAACATTAAATTATTTAGATTTTTTATATAATTTATAATAAAACGATTCAGTAAAGTAAGGTAAGACTATGTATCTTAGATTGTCCATAGATTTAGCTTTAATATATAATTTATATTTATTTCCATGTTTATGTATATTTGTTTCTAAATTAAATTTTATTTGTAAAGCTTTTTGCAAAATAATATGTTCTTCAAATGAATAGGATAAAGTATTCAAGTAAAAACCCCGCGCCTAATAAATTTTTATATATAAAAATTTATAAAGGCGCGGCTGATAAACTACCATCATCCATACACCAGAAAGCTAAAGAACGTGGAGTTAACCATTTAGCAATATTATCTGGAATAGTTTTTTTACCATTAATAACAAAAAGATCATAAATAGAATTTAGACATAATAAACATCGAGTATATAATTGCAAATAAAAAGATCCATCCCTCCCGCCGCCCTTATAAATTTTTATATATAAAAATTTATTAGTTATTTTTTTTTGCTATAGCAAAAAAAAATTAGGGGCTAATAAAATTTTATCTCAAATTTTATAACTTTTATTTTGTTTTTTTGCTTCTAGCGCCAAAGGCGTTTTTTTTTGTTTAAAAAAACAACAAAATAAAATAAACAAAGTGCGCTCCTTATTTTTTTTTGCTATAGNCAAAAAAAATTAGAGCCACAAAATTAGTAGCTCTCCCCCGGGGGGGGAGAGCAACTCCTTCTTGCGAAGCCAGAGCAGCCCTTTGGCTGGCTCCGCCGTTGAATTAAAGAAGGATAATGAGTACAAAGCGGAGCTAATATTTTAAATAAAAATAAAATATAAGTTAAATGTAAAAATCCTTGATTAAATTGAATCATAGGCGGGGGCGGTGCCCCCGCATTTTTACTCATCTTTTTTATGTGACCATCTCCTAGCATAATTCCCACTATAACATCTCCCGCCTTTGTGGCTACGCAAGAGTCGCGTACGCGCTTGTGTCAATAAAATAGAATTTAAAGAAGTCTGATTTAATCTTAATCCTATGCTACTACCTTGATATTGACCATGTACTATTATAGATTTACACATAGAATTAGCTTCAATTTTTGTTAAATTCTTAGATCCTATTTTGATTGTGCGAGCCTTAGGTAAAATATTTTGGCTGTCTCTTATATGTTTAGCCATTCCAGACCAAGTAGCAAAAAATCTAATTTTTGATCGCTACGCTAATAAAATTTGATATCAAATTTATAAGGGCCAGGCCCCCGCCTAATTTTCTGCGCAAGCAAGGAGTGCGGAGTGCGGAGTTTGTTTAAACAAACAAAATAAAGAGGCAGACAAGTCCTTTCCATAAGGGGCCAACCCTCCCTTTAGTGGGCGGTGGTATACCACCGCGTAGGTATGGGAGGAAAGAATATTTAAATTCTTATAAAATATTTTTAACTCTTTAGCGGTGGAATACCACCGCATCATAAATTCTTTACAAAATAATTTAATAATTGACCAATTAACATATGGCAATTTAACAGGAAAAACTATAATTAGATTAAATCTATTACCTTCCGCTGATTTTGTTTTAAAATTTATATATTTAATTAATTTAAAATTAATAAGGAAATCAATAAAGCCTGATAAAGGCGAAGATCTATAAAAAGCTACAAGAATACTTAAACCTATAACTGATTCAGCCCCTGCTAGAGATATTATAAATATACTAAATATTTGTCCTATCCCATCATCAAAACTAAAACTAGATATTAACACTAAAAGAGTTACAGCTAGTAACATTACTTCTATTGCAATGATCATTAAAATAATATTTTTTCGGTTTAAAATAAAACCTAAAATACCAATTAAAAATAAAAATAATGAAAGATTCATAGTTTATGTAAATTGTAAAAAAATCCTTTTGGTACCTGTATTAATTGTTTTAAAGATAAATATTTTATAATTAATTTTAATAATTAATTATATATTACTAATTATTATTTTAATTATTATAATATAGTAAAAAAAAATAAAAAATTTTGTTCGCTCCCTAATTTTTTTTTTGCTATAGCAAAAAAAAAAATAACTAATAAATTTTTATATATAAAAAATTTCTAAACCGCCTCTTCCTCCCCCTCCCCCCCGCGCCTTTTTTATTTTTGTTAACCAAAGGCAGAGCCAAAAAATTAGAGGGGGAGGATGGAGGGTTGCTTCTAGCGCCCCTCCCCCCTCCCCCCCCTCCCCTAGCGAAGCAACTAATTTTTGTTTTAAAAAAANGGCGGATGCGCTACCGCAACAAAAAGGCTCATCCGGAGAGGGAGGTCGGGGAGGAAGGGAGGAGGGGGCGGCGTTTTTTTGCTATAGCAACCAAAATAAAAGGGGGGCGGCTGCTACGCAAGAGTAGCGGAAAAACCATATGCTTATCTCCGAAGGAGCGGTAGCGGGCCTCGCCTTTTTATTTTATTTTTGCTTTCTCTCCCCTCCCCCTAGCGAAGCAACTAATTTTGTGGCTCTAATTTTTTTTTGCTATAGCAAAAAAAATAAGGAGCGCACTTTGTTAAAAAAAAGGCGGATGCGCTACCGCAACAAAAACAGGCGGTTTTTGTTTAAAAAACGCCCCCGCTTGCGAAGCCAGAGGGGAGGTCGGAGCGGTAGCGGGCCTTCTTTATTTTGTTTGCTATAGCAAACAAAATTAGGGCAGTAGCTTTATAAAATTTTATATAAAATTTTATTAAGTAGCCACTCGCCTATTAATTATTTTGCGGTAGCGCATCCGCCTGTTATCTCGGGGAACAAACGCGGCTGCTACGCAAGATAATAAGGGGCGGTAGCGATAAAACAAAACGCCTTTGGCGTTAGGGGCGGTACGCGCAAAATTTTCTTAGTAGGCGCCGTAGGCAAAAGTGATATTTATCCGTTCTCCGAACAAAAGAGTTAGTCGCAGAAGGCGGGGGGGGGTTTCTTACACCTTAAAATTTTTTCTTTAAGCTAAAGAAATTAAAGAAATAATTAAAACAAACGCCTTTATAAATTTTTTATATATAAAAATTAAATTATGAGCGATAATATAAATGAAAAAATAATATAATAAATATTGCCAAATTTAAGATATATTAAGGAAAACTAAAGAAAATAAAATAAATTATTAAACAATAAGCATAGTTGTAATAATAGTTATAATTATTAGTAAATTTTGTTATTATACTTATAATTTTTGTGGCGCAGCCAGCGTACCGCCAAAGGCGAGAGCGGAGCGGCAGATTTAATTTATAGTAATAATAAAAAAAAATTTGATGATATACTCATCTGTATAAAATAACCCAAATAATACACATACCCGCGGCCTTCTCTGGCGAAGCCGTAGCTTTATAAAATTTTATCTTATTTTTTTTTGTTTTATTTTATTTTGTTTTNNTTTTAAACAAAAACGCCTTTGTCCGAAGGAGCTAGAAGCAAAAAACAAAATTAGGCGGGGGCCCGGCCCCCGCGATTCTTTTTTTTGATTTATGCGCTTTGGCTACGCCAGAGCTAATAAAATTTTATATAAAATTTTATAAAGCGTACTGGCTTCGCAAGAAAAAAATTAGGCACAAAATATTAGAGTGCGTTTGCGGTTGCGGATAGAAATAAACAAGATTTAAAACACTACATTTAAAAAATATCTATTTCTAATTATAACTATATAATTGATTATATTTGTCACTATGTATCTCCCTTGCGAAGCCAGTAGCGAGGAGTCTAATTTCCTCCTCAATAATACACAGCTATAAACAGGAATAACCAAACTACGTCTACAAAATGCCAATAAAGAATAGCTGCTTCATTGTC
>SGPL01000786.1:0-11964 GCA_004802705.1 Bondarzewia mesenterica
GGTCTGCATGGCTTTTTTGAGCGATTGGACCGAGGGGGTGCTGTTCGATTTGATGCGATTTGATTTTGTTTTGTTTTGATTTGATGGGATTTTGATTTTGGGGAGAGGGATCAGGAGGGGGAGGGGGGAGGTGAGAGATGGGTAAGTGGAGGGGATCGTGGGGAAAGGGAGACGTACATGGTCGCCTCCAGACTTTCCTTGTAGACCGGCATCTCGATCGTGACGTGGGGCAGGCGCGCGTCGACGCGCTTGTTGGGCGCGGGCTTGACGGCGGAGTAGTACTTTGAGTTTTCGTGGTACTGCGCGACGGGGCCGAGACTTTTTTGTTTTGTTTTGGAAAGGGGGTCATGTCAGTAGATGTGAAGGCGTGTGGGAAAGGGGGGGACGTACACGTAGGAGATGTTGGTGATGATTTGGAGTGCGAAGAACTGTCATTTCGGTTTTTGATTTTTGATTTTTGATTTTTGTGTTCAGAGGAGGAAGAGCGATGGTGAGGTCGAGGGTGTCGTCAGAGTAATAAAAAAAAAAGGCGAAAAATAATCAATAAACCAATAAATATAGAGAAAGGAGAGAAGGAAACACGCACGAGCGAAACGCAAAACAGGAACGGCGTGGTGACCATGAGGGCAAACCGTCTGTAATCGTGATCGAGCCGCCATTCCGTGACCAACATCTCCAACCCGCTCGCAATAAAAACTAGGTATCCACGAATCAGCCAATATGGAAAGGTAAAAAGGAAAGGGAAAACGTACAGAGGGAGAGGGCGCATCCGAGACCCGCGTAAACGGGCGCGAAGAGGCGCATGGGGCGCGTGTTGGTGCTCGACGTCGGGTCCGCGCCCTTTTCCACATCCGCCGACGCCGTGGCCGAGGTGTTGTTGGCGCCGGGCTGCGCCGACTCCGGTTTGTTCTGAATGCGCCATCCCCAGAGCGATCCCCACCCGCCGCGCTTCTTCTCCTTTGGACGCGGAGATTCGTCGACGGTGACGACGGGGTTTTGTTTTTCGGTGAGCTGGACGTCCGAGGCGGAGGGGTTGGTGGAAGGGTTGGCGGAAGAGGGGTTGAGGGAGGGGGGGACGAGGGAGTGGCGTTGTGTCCAGACGAGCTTGATGAGTTTGGAATCAAAGTCGTGACAGATGGGGATGATGGTGTCGAGGTTGTCTGACCAGACGACGAGGACGCGTTCGTCGCGCTGTTGGTTGTTGTGTTTCAGCGCGTTTGATGGATGGACGGACGGGTCATTCGATGGGGAATGATGAGAGGGAACGACGTACGATGAAAGCGGCGTTTTGTTCCTTGTCGGCGCGCGGGAGCTCGTACATGGTGTCGAGGATCTGGATGCGCGTGTCGCCATCGATGTAAATGGCACCCGCGTCTTGTCCTCTGTCGGGCGTGCATGAGCCGAGCTGGCAGTGCTTAAGCGGGGGAGAGACTCACACGGTGCTGAGGGCGACGTGCACGGCGGCGCTGCGGACTTTGACGGCGACGACGGGGTTGAGGAGGCGGATGGCGGCCTCGAAGGGCTCGAGGAACCTGTTCTCGTAGGGAAAGACGCGGAAGAGGCCCGAGTGTATGCGGAGGCAGACGCCGGCGTGGACGTTCTCGGAGGAGGGTTTGAACCACGCGTCTCCCTGAGTCTGGTGCAGTGTCAGCGGGAGGAGGGCGGAAAGGAGGACAATACGGAACCTGTCTGAAGATGTGGTGGAGGAGGGCGTCGTAGGCGTCGTAGTCCATGGCGTCCATGTCGGGTCTAGGAGAAAGGAGGGGACAGGTGAACTTGCGCACTCGCTACGAGGAGGTCCAAAGAGCCTGCACCGCCTGGACCGAGCGCGGACGATTATATCCCATTCCACAGAAATCAGAAAACAAAACAAACAAACGGAGGTGGATCGGCCGTGGCCCAGACGGGCGTCGATCGAGCCCCGCGTGCGATTGGCCGGAGGGGCGATTGACCGCCCCCGAATCCATCTCGATTCGCGATGATGCGAGCACGTCCCGGGCACACGGTGTGGCAGTCTCTTGGACTCCGGAAAAGCGCGCCGGCCGTGTCCCTGACTGGGCGCCACGCAACACGCACTAGGGCTGCACATCCGACGCCACCTCGACCGACGTGACGTTCGCCTTGCACCCGAACACCCCACACGCACAAATCACGCCCGTCCCGCGCTGCGACGCCCAGGATTCGCACAGACGCGTCTGATTTTGAGTGTCTTGACGCCGAGCGTGCCATCAGCGCTCGACCCACGCGGCGATACGCCTTCCCGTTGCGGAAACCTTCGACCACGCAGGGCACCCTCGACGGTGCTTGAACGCTTGAAACGCTTCAGGATTCAATGCATTGTCGATAAGACACGGGTGGGGGCATAATGCGACCCCCTGCTGTCCTGGCACGCGTGAGAACCCGACCGCTTCATGGTGAGACACTCCTYGCCGACACGGCGGCAATGCTGGGAAGCACCTCGCCTCCTGTGGGCAGTGGCACCACCGACACCGTTAATGCAGGCACGTACGGTATCCGGAACAAAAAAGCACTGCAGTGCCCCCTTCTGATTCGAGAGACTGGCCGGAACAAAAAACGCTGCGAGTGACACCGCGTCTAATTCGAGAGACTGCGTTCTTGTCTGCATTAATGACGCTTGGCGAGAAGCGGGTGCGGATGGCAGCCAACACTCCGTGGGAACGGGAATGTGATGGCACCAGAGGGCTCCAGGCAGGGGCGTGTGAACAAACAAAAGGGTGCTTGGAATCGGTCGCGGGTCCGCAGCCAGCCTTCAACGCTTCACGAGGGCTCTCGCATGTGCATGAGGACGCTGAGCGGCGACGACGTGGAACCGGAACGTTCAACTTGAACGTTTGAACTCGGGAGCTTTGTTTCTGAAGGTTTGAAGTCGGTTTGAAGCCTCGCGCGAAATGTCCCCCGCGACTCGGAGCTTGCCCCCGTTTTCGTGCCCCGCGCGCTCAGCCCCCCAGGCACCAACGCGATTGATTAATTAATTAAAATTAAAATCTCACTTGGCCGCGCCATATGATGTGACTCGAGTCTCAAGCGATCGCCCAGGCTCGCCCGAGCCGCGCACACTTGATCCTCGACGCAAGCTCGATGGCAAGTTATCCCTTGAGTTATCATGGTACTGTAGAAACGTCGATGACCCGTTCCGAGTTCTCAGTTTATAATTAAGCATACAATACTCCCGCTGGATTTAGACTTCTATATCTGGAGGTCGAGCGTCCACGTCCAAGCTGGGCCGAGCGAAGCCCTTCGACCCTCGACCT
Source organism: Bondarzewia mesenterica (assembly GCA_004802705.1). NCBI lineage: Eukaryota > Fungi > Basidiomycota > Agaricomycetes > Russulales > Bondarzewiaceae > Bondarzewia > Bondarzewia mesenterica. The sequence goes on from SGPL01000786.1 coordinate 3,273, forward strand.
TCGACTCGAGGCCGACACGACAGGAACGCTCAAGGGAACGAAGCCAAGCTCGGCTCATTTTCGAAAGAAGGACGGGGGAATGTTAATGGGCACCCCTCGACGGACGAGCGTGGTGTTATACATGGCACGGCACTACTACTGCCTGCGAATCGGGAGCAGTTTATTGTATTCATTGTATTCGTCGTATTCGTCGTATTCATCGTATTCATCGTGTTCGTTGTGAGCAAGTCACCGACGCGATACGATCCGAGCTCTCCTCGGCCCTCTCGCTCTCTCTCTCACCGCACGAATCTACCAACCTAACCTAACTTAAAATACTATCTCTCACTTACACTAAATTTAAACGCGTCTCGCAATCGCACGTCTTACACTACACTAGACGCGATATCAGAAAGTTTTTTTTTTTTGAGTTGGCAGGGCGGGCGGGAAGAACCTGATCCAAACCTGATCATGTATAGATTCCATTCAGGCCCCAGTTCGGAGTCCAGTCTCCTACTTCGAGTCTCCGCGCTTCGTTCTTCGATCCCGCCTTGTCTCCGAATCCGAATCCGAATCCGGGCCCGCGATGGAACGTCTGAACGAGCGAGCGACCCACTGTATTGTGTGTGTATTGTGTGTGTGTATTGTGTGTGTGTGTGTGCCCACCCGTATCTCGTATTTAATTTGATATTCAGAGTCTGATCCCCATCGGGGACTCAAGTACCCAGGCGTGCTCACCACCAACAACAACGACGAGAGGGGGGTCGAAACGCAACGTCGAAGGGGGTTGAAATTAGAACGGAATGCCGCCGGAGTGCCAAGTCGTGTGTACTTAGCCTCGAGCATAGCTTGTCTCATCCCTCATCCTCTTCTACATAATTACTGTTTCTCCCATCCTCGTGGGGAATTTCCCAACGCCCATTCCTTCCTCCGAAGATGCCGATTCAGATTCCGTCAGCCCCCACCACCAATCATCATCGGTTCTAGAGTACTTACGACTTACTTGCCCTGTGGGCTTGCGTCAACCGGTCACGGACACAGAGCGGGCTTCGTCGTCGTCACACAAGGTGGGTTTTGTGCGTCGTCGTCCATCGCCCGTCGTCCGTCGTGACGATAATGATGCACGCATGCATGCGACAGCCGGACGTATCAGAAATCAGAAATCGAAATTCGGAATCCGGGAGGAAACACGAACACGAACACGAACATTTCGAACTCGGGAGGAATCAGGCAAGGGGGGGTCGAAGCCGAAGCGTCGAAGGGGAGCGAGAAATCAAGATCAAGCAGAACGTGATTCTGAACGCCGCCGGGAGTGGAGCCTTGAGCAAAGGTTTTCTCATCCCCGAGCCTTCTGTATTACTTATGATTATGATTGTTGTTTCTCGGCTTTCTCGTGGGGGAGTTTATTTCCCAACGCCCCTTCCTTTTCCTTTCCGATTCCACCACCACCGGCTCTAGAGTGTTATCGGTACTCTACTTACGACTTACCCTGGGCGTCATGGACACAGAGCGGGTTTCGTCGTCGTCCGACGTCCGACGTCATCATATATCATATACAGAGTGGGTTTTGTGCGTCGTCGTCGTGATGATAATGATGATGATGCATGCATGCAACAGCCGGACGTATCAGAAATCGAAATTCGGAATCCGGGAGGAAAAGGAACATTTTGGAAGTGTGCGACTCGAACCTACCTCTAGGCTTTTGTTGGGGGGGACGGAGAGAGGGGGCGATAAGGAAGGGAAGGGATGCTCGCCAGAGAACGCCGCTGGGTAATGTTGGGTACGTAGGTCGCCAACATAAAGCCACCACTGCAGTGCGGGTCGCCGCGTTGGGACTCGGGACTCGGCAGCGTCGATGGTTGGACGATACGATGTACGATGCAGCGTGCACTTCAGAAGTACAATTCATACATTCATACATTCATACGTACCCCGAATCCGATTCGCGTCCGCGCTGATGGTCGTCATCCAGATATCCATATCCTAGATGTCGCTCGTACGAGCGAGCGCGCGAGGGAAGGACGTCAATCAGTGGCACTCTAAAACAAGTTAAAAATAAACGCACGCAGACCGGACATCGAAATCCAAACAGGCGCACCGGTCACCGGTCACCCACTTCAATCTTGTCGCGTCTCGAATGAACGAAGAAGAAGGAAAAAAGACTTGGGACTCCGTTCACTCTTCAATTTTGTTCGTTCGTTCTCCGCTCGACAGTGGTACGAAGAAGGAAAGAAGGAAAGAAGAGAGAAAGAAGAAAAAAAGACAAGCTCCGAGCCGCCCTTCTTCCCACTTTTTTTCGGCCATTTGGGCTCGGGCGCAGCGCAGCGTCCGCGTTCAAAGTACATGCCACCACGGAAAGCGTGGCAGGACAACAAGAAACATAAAAATCATGTGTCGGTCGTCACGTCTTTTGCCTTCTTGCCGCATTGTCGCATTGATCGCGCGTAATGTGTTCAGTCGATGGTCCTGCCGCCCGCTCTGGATCCTGAAGCTGAAGGCCTGCACGTCGACGTCGAACGAAGTCGATCGTCGTCAACGGCACAATTGGTATTGATCTCGATTCTGCGCGATGCCGAATTTCAATAATCGAATCGAATTTCAACATGAAGAAGAAGGAAGGTGGGTGGATGATCGATGAAGCTGGAGCTCTGAAGGAAGGGCTGACTTTACCTCATTTTTACATGTCGCAGGAGCTTGTTCGTGAATGGGATGTGAAATGGGCTGCGCGAGTGCGGGTTTCTGGGGACGCCGGGATAAGTTCTGATAAGTTGACCGGTGACCTTTGCTCCGTGAACGTGATCGTGATGATCAAGTAGCCGTTTCGCCGCTCGGACGAAGGCGGGGGGAGGARAAAAAAAGTCGAGACTTTCGACTTTCTCGTGATATGAGATGCCGATGCCGATGCCGATGTGCGAGTACGGAAATGCGAATTGTGGTATTTGGGATCTGGGACACCTTGACCTTGTTCCATGTTCGTGATCATGATCAAGTCACCGCGTTTCCTCCCTCCTCTCAGTCGAGACTTTCATGATATCACTGGCGTCCTTGGCTTGATCACCATCGGTGCATATATAGAATGTCATTTCAACTTGATGACCAGGGGAACGGAACAGCGAGCTCGCGCGCGTCGCACTGTTCCTGAGATTTTGAAACCTGAGTTATTTGAGCGAGAAGGGGAAGAGCGAGACGACGGACACGGTACTTATTGCCATTGGGACGCAGCGAGGCTCGCATGCCTGGGCATTTCGTGTCGTGGTTGGGCCCTTCGCGCTTGGTTGATACTTTAACGCCCCCGAGAGTCCGGACCATCGACGTCTCTCTTTTCCTAAGAAAAAAAGAGGAGAGAGGGGGATCTAGAGAAGGAAACGGAATGGAATAAAAAAGGCGAGTGCGCACCTGCGCAGAATTCTCATGCTTTCTCAACCTTCCTCCCGTCCTTTAGGCTTTTCCGGGACCCGACGGCGGGTGCTTTTGCTGTAGCATACGTGAGTAGCGGCATCCATGTTCGAAGGGTATGGTTACTTTGGGTCTAGCGGGTGTGAACTTGACGATCATTGGACGCTACTGGTAAGTGCGCCGATCCAACAATTTTTTGAAACAGTATGCGAGACGCTGCCATGTCGACGCGGTCCTTTGCTTGATTGATCATGTGTACATTCGTAGTTGTAGGGCGGGAGCAGAGTAGGTTAGTTGGTGGATGGACATGATGCCCAGTCGGGTTGGCCGGCGATTGAAGTTCGATTGGCTGGCTAAATTGAAGGTTGACGTTGACGTTGAGCGCTCGGCGCATCGGGGTCTGCTGACGCCCGGATGCTTCGAGCGCTAAACAAGTAGGTGCCAGTGTCAGATTCGCATTATTTGGGGACTCGGGAGATGAAATCAGGAAGTCAGATAGTCGTCAAAGGAAAGAAGATGGGATAATCCAGGGGAAAGAAAAAAAAGGTATGATAGAAAGATGGTTGGACTTTGGACGTTGGAAGAACAGATGTTGATTTGGAGTGCTGCTTGATATCACGCACCCTTGACAATGAGACTCTCAGTTCTTCTCACCCGACGCGACGCCTCTGTTGAACGTGGAACGTTGAACACCATCACAGGCACTTTGCGTATGAACGTTGAACGTTGAACGTTTATCAGGTGGCGTGACGTGGTACTGGATGTGGTGGTTAGCATTCGATGGAGGTCCGCGTTGGAAAACGTGTGTTTGACGTTTGCTGCTAGCGCAAGTCTGGCCATCCCCATGCACAGCTTCAAGTCAAAGCTTCGGGCTCACTGTACGTAATTGTGAAAATTAATTAAAAAACCTCACGGGGAGGATCCGGGAGGATGGCCGGCGCACGGCACGGCGCGGACTTTGGTTGCTCTTGGTCATATACCTCCGGTTTGCCTCCGGCGTCTTTTTCCCATGTCATGGCATTAGTCGGAGGCGTGCGGAATTGGTCATTTGTATGATTTCGCGGAGCCTTGATCCTCCTTGATCGCGTATCTAGATATCCCGTCCATCGTCGACTTTGGTGTTTCGAGCCTTGTTTTTTTTTCTAGTCCGTTCGGTCGCGCCCGAGCGATAGGAGATAGGAAGAGGAGGAAAGGAAAGAGAAGAGGGCGAGAGTGAGGTCATTCATATGACAGTGGGTGGGCGGTGGCCGGCGGTGGATGCGCCGGCGGCAAGCTTGAGAGCTCTGAGAGGCTGAGAACAGACTCAGACTGAGCTCTGGAGGTTTCGCGGTCGAGCTGGTGCTATCCGAAGTACAATCCATATCACATCGTGGACGGAGACGACGACGCTGCGGATTTACGGTAGGCATGATGATAGGTCCGTATCCTTGCGGCAGCCACGCCCCTGCGAATCGGGTATTGCGGCGTCGATCCAGCTTTCATCCATTTCCGTGCGCGTGAACACTGGCTGGGACCTCGGCGGTGTACACAAGGTATACATAACGTTGTGTGTCTCGGGGTGCCTTGATAGGATGATGAGCCATTTATCACCGCGTCGGTGCCTCGAGTGTGGGTGGATTCTGACATACGCGGCCACCGGCGACGGCGGCAGAAATGGCAGGCGCACTCCCTCCACTGGCCAACTCGAGCGTCACAGCATTGGATTGATTCATGAATGCTTCCATAGTCAAATAAACCTGTCACATCAGACGTTCCCACCGAGGCACGTCCGAGACTAGTGCTAGGTTTTTAAAAAAGTCTTTGTTGTTTTGGGCCTTGGGGATATCATCATATACACTCGCAACTTCCAGCATGTCCCCGACATTCCCCCTTCCCCCTCCTCTCCAAGATACCAACATGGCCAATTCAGAACACGACCAACAGCTCTCGCCGTCTCGGCCTTTCTTCCTCGGCAGCGACAACAGCACCCGCGAGACCGACCAATCCTCCTCTGCCTCCGTACTCATCGCCCCCGCTCCCAAATCCCCCACGAGCCCCTTGCGCCCACGCAATCGCCAAGAGAGCACCCAGAGCATCACCTACGAGCGTCTCCACACCGGCCTCAGCACCCGCACCACCAGTACCACCGACACCGCCGCCACCTCAAACCCCTTCAACACCCCCGCATCAGAACAAGCCAATCCCTTCTCCCCACCCGCCAGCGTCGCCAGTTTCAGCCTCGCAGACCGACATCACTTTCCCACCCCTCCTCGCTCTCCTCTCTCCGTCCCCGCGCTAGCGCGAGCGGGATCGAGACCGTTCAGGTCAATCCCGATGACGACCCTCGCATGCCCCAAGCTCAAGCTCGTGCCGTCCGCGAAGCCTTCGCTTCCCCCCCCGCGTCGTCCTCTCACCCTCTACCAAAATCCCTCGTCCACCGCCGCCTCCGCTTCTGGCAAACGTCCCTCCGCGCCCCGCCCTCGTTCGACGATGCTCGCCTTGTCCGATCCCATAGAGAAACCGTGGTTGAAGAAGAAGGACCGCACGGCGTGGTTGGCATATTTCCTCACGTATGGCATGACATTGCTCGGCGTGGCGGCGGGCGCGGTGAGGATTTGGACCGGGTGGAAAGGCGTGCCGTTGTTGGGGAATTTGTGTTTGGTGCTGGATGAACAGTTTCAAGGGAACGAATTGGATATTGATGCGGTTTGGATGCGAGAAGCGGATATGGGCGGGTTTGGGTATGCGTTTTCTCTCTCTTTGTTTTATTTTATTTTATTTTTTGGTGGGACGCGAGCTGACAGTTTTTTGTTTCGGTAGGAACGGCGAGTTCGAGATGACGACGGCGTCGACGAACAACTCGTTCGTGCGGAATAACAACCTGTACTTGCTCCCGACGCTGACGTCCGACGTCATCGGGCACGACGCCGTGTTTGACGGGTACACGTTTAACCTCACCGGGTGCACCAACACCAACTTGACCGCGTGCGGCGCCGTGAGCAACCGTACGGCGGGCACGATTATCAATCCTGTCATGAGCGCGCGGATATCGACCAAGGGGAAGAAGAGCATACGGTACGGGCGGGTCGAGGTTCGTGCCAAGTTGCCTAGAGGGTGAGCGGGTCGTTGTTTGCGTCTTTCTGTCTTTTCGAGAATGTTTTGCTGACGAGGATGATGCGCTTCGTAGGGACTGGGTGAGTGCCGCGCATTGCGCACCCGAATGCTGAGCGTACGGAATTTGAAAAACTGACGGATATCGCGTGACTCGTTTGATCGGCGTGCGCAGATGTGGCCGGCGATATGGATGCTTCCCGAGAACAACACTTACGGACCGTGGCCGATTAGTGGTATGCATTTGTGTTCCCCGCCTCCCAATCTTTCCTCATTTTCTTCCTACTCACTGACCTAATTTTTTTTTCACGCCGTATAGGCGAGATTGATATTATGGAAGCGCGCGGGAAGACGTCAACTATCCCGCCCAGTGCGTCTCTCCCCTTCCCCTTCCCCTTCACACACACACACTATCTCCTTTCTTGCCGAATTCCGAAGCGATGCAATGAACCTCGCTGACGCGGATGTTTTGTAGGGGCATCAACTACGTGCGCGGCTCGCTCAACTGGGGTCCGTTGACGTGGCTCAACGCGGTGGCGAAGACGTACGGATGGTGGACGATGCGTCGCTCGTCGTATGCGCTCGGATTCCATACCTACGCGCTCGAATGGTCCCCGGATTTCATGTACGCACCCTCTCTTCCTCCTCCCCTCCCCTCCCCTCCCCTCTCCCTTCTCTCCCGTTCCCACTCACCATCAAGTGTTTGCTAACGTACTCGGATGTGGGGGTCGAAAACAGGCGGATCTACGTCGACAGTCGGTTGCAACACATGATCGATCTCAGGTTCACCATCCCGTTCTTCGAGCGTGGGGATTTCCCGGCGTCGGTCTCCAACGCGTCGCAAGAGATCATCCTCGCGAATCCGTGGGCCGGGAGGGGCAATTCTGCGCCTTTTGACCAGCGTGCGTCCGTTCGTCCCTGTCTTTTTCTCCCCTTCCTTTTTCTTTTTTAATTTTGATTTATTGGAGGGAGTCGGACGCGTGCTGATGGTGGTTTTTTGTAGCGTTTTATCTGATCATGGACGTCGCTATCGGCGGTACGAATGGGTGGTTCCCGGATGGCGCGGGGAACAAACCGTGGTTGAACGGCGCGATCAGTGCGTCTCTTTTTTTTTTGTCGCTGTTCTATGACTCGAGTGGAGTGGCTGACATATTCCTTTCCTACCTCGCCTGTCTAGACGCGATGCAGCTGTTCGCGGAGGCGCAGGATGAATGGTACCCGTCGTGGCCCCAGAGCGACGAAGACCGCGCGATGATTGTGTGAGTGACAACCAAGCCCCCCTCTCTACTCCCTTTTCAATTATCGTATATATGTGAGAGAGAGGCTGACATCATGGTCTTCGTGTTATTCAGGGACTACGTCAAGATGTGGCAGCTCTGCTAAAAAGCCCACGGCAACCGCACCCTCGAGATCCGGTGCTCAGCGGCGGGCTCAGGCGGGTATATATCCTAAACGACTTACATCGTCATAAATACTTCGCTTTTTTCCCTTTCCTTCTTTTATTTATTTGTATCGGGTTTGGAAGGGTTTCGCGAGAACGGGATAATGGGGGTTTCGTCGGGGTCGCTCGCTCGTTCGTTTCGTACTAATGTACAGACCATAGCGATTGGTCGATGATCGACGACCCGTCGATCGCGGTCTGGGATACTTTGCATGGTGCGCTTTCTCGCCTCGTCTCGTCGGGCTTCGGTTTCGGATAGCATATTTTACCACAAACATAAAAGTTCACATTATAGCGCGGTTGGTGGTCTCGTAGGTCACAAGGCTCCTTCCTAGACGTACGCTGTACGGCGGAGTCGGTGCCTTGCTTGACCCTACTTATATACCAGGTTGTCCGAGGTGTCATGCTTTGGTAAAAATGATATTGTTGAAAGGGCGGGGTGGTTCTGATGAGAGGCAAAACTCAACAGATTAGAGGTCTATTCGGATACGGGGAATCGAACCCCGAGCTGCCCGCGCACTATGCAATGAGAGGCGGCAATGTTAGCCGTTACACCATATCCGATGCTATGTTTAAGAAATCATTTAGACAAAGTAGGTCTTTTACCACGGATGCGTCAGACAGTTGTTCAGAATTCCAGAATACCTGTATTAGAAAATCCGCATCTGGATCCGCTCCGAGTCCGTCCCAGTCCGTGATGAACCACCGGCGGAATCCCATTATGGGTGATATTCCGGGCGGACCGTGCACAAAAATCCGCATCCGGATCCGCTCCGAGTCCGTCCA
>SGPL01000787.1:0-11927 GCA_004802705.1 Bondarzewia mesenterica
CCCGTCGAAGGCGCGCTTGACAAGGACGCTGATATACCACTGACCTTGGACATCTCGCCGGTGGAGGAGACGGTGAACGAAGTCCTTGCAGACGAGGTGTCGACGTTTCTGCGTAATGAACAAGGCTCAATGTTGAGTACGGCATTGGAAGAGGCGGCCGAGCGACGGCAGGCGCAGTTTTCACTTGTAGATGAGCTCTTGGGTTTGGACGAAGAGGAGCTGGACGCTTTCCTCTTGAGCGAGGAGGAAGTCAGGATTAAGGAAAGAGTGTGGGTCGAGATGAACAAGGAATATCTGGAGGCTATCGCGTGTAAGTGCTTCCCAGCTTATGCCCACCCATTTATGCTGACGTTTTCCGATGTCGATCAGTAAAGGGCGAGCAGCGCGAGACGGGTGCATCAGCGACTAAAAGCAGGAAGGTAGATATATTCTTCTCTTCGAGTATAGTCTAACGGTCTCACTGTTCTTATCCTAGCGTCGGAAAGTGAGCACGAACCCGCGTGACGCGTCGACACCGCACGGAAACACAGCGGCGGAATCTGTAAGGAGTCTGCTGAAGAAGAGCGCGAAGTACAGTAAACGAATCAATTACAATGCGTTGAAGGATCTTTTCGACGGGGATGACAAGGACGATGACCATCAGTTGTACACCATGGAGGATGATAAGGAGGAGGACGGGGTGGTGGTGGAAGAGGCTGGTGGCGGCGCTGTTGGTAGGAAGGAAGAGTATGGAGGTGACGAGGATGCGGAGGGTGACGAAGAGGGCAGTGAGAAAGGAGATGAGTACGGGTGGGAGGACGCATATGAGCAAGAAATATAAAGGCTTGGCTTGAATTTGGATGAAGCTCTACTATCGGGGTTGTTGAACATGAGGACATTTTGAGGTGGGAAAAGCATAACATGATTTTCGCACAAGAAAACGACTCCCTGGCGGGGAGTCGAACCCCGCTCTCGCGCGTGACAGGCGCGTGTACTAATCCGATATACTACCAAGGAATTGAATTTAAATAAAGATTATAATATTTAGTTGAGATTCAAATCTACGTCATAATATGGCTCCGGATATATATTCGCCTCGAGTTCTGCGCCTGTTATTCTAGCGGAGACCAAGCTGAGACTCCTCTGTCACCAGTCTGATTTTTTTCGCTCCGCCGATAAATGCAACAATGCTGCAACGTCTCCCTCCTGAACTTATCTTTGAAACACTTGCATATCTTCCCCTGCCGGCGATTATCTCTCTCTGTCTGGTTTCGCGACAATGGAGTGAACTGATCGAGACCAATGAGACCATGATCTATCGTAATACTGCTTTCCTGCACAGATTCATCTCATCCTCGAACTGCCCCCTGCTGGAGGCCGTCGATGGGCTTCATGGAACTTTATGGAAAGGCGTCGATAGTTGGAAAGATTTTTGTGAGTTTTTCATCAATATCCCCTTTGGTCATGAGCAGATGACATGGATTCCGGAGGAATCCCATTTGCATTCGTTGATCTTCGATGGATGATATATCTCATGATTCTTTGGTCAGGTACGCGAAACTACCAACTGCAGAAAAATTGGATGGGACAGGGAAACTGTGCTGTCAGACTTCTCTCATCCGCGGGGAAGGATATTCACCGTATCAAGGTTGACGAGAAGGAGCAGATATGCATCACGACACACCATCGAGGCGGCATCACGGTCATGCATCTCTTCCCCGATGTGGTCCTGTGGAGTCTACCACCAGTATGCCGACGATCAATATCCTTAGCCCCTTATTCTCATAGAAATCATACAGTTCTACACACGGCCCAATGCTCACTGCGAGTACGATAACGGGTTCCTCGTGTTTGATCGTCCTTGGCAGTCGAAAGAAATCTGGCGGCTCGTGGGTGATTCTGACGAAACTGAGGTAGCTGCCGCTGCACCACCGGACGATTGGCAGAAGCGAATCTACGCCTATTCCAAGACTCAACACCGGCAGTATCACAGTCGAGGCCACTTCCGTCCTTGGGGGCTCATCACCTATCATGAGCCTACTTTGGCGTACCGATTCGTTTATCCAATCTTACTGTCTGCCGGTCGGCTGCATGCGTATCTGTACGATGTGCGCTCAGGGGAGCTGGCGCAGACCATCGACGAAGTTATAACGACAGATATGCAGATAGAGTATGTGGACTTGAGTGAGCGGCATGTGTTTGTCTGCCATCGGAAGGGAGTGCGCGTATTCTCGAGAGAGGACGGCNCGCTGGTCATGGAGTTGTCTGAGAATGATAGAGAGCAGTGCNTGCANATGACCATCGAGGATCCTCNGCCGAGTGCCAGAGGACCTGTCACCATGTTACCAGTCGTCCTTCGTGAGAACAGTGCTTCAACCTTCCCCGTTGAACCTTTTGAGGGTTTCGTCGCAGGTGCGCACTTANACGCGTNTGTTCCAGATTCGAGAGGGACATCATNCTCACGAGGTGGGGTGTAGTGCACGTATCAGCCGATGGGCGTGACCTTGCTGTGTTGTGTCGGACTTACGTGATGCTCATCAAGGATTTTGAGCGCATCATCCGGGGTGTGGCCTCCCTTGCGGATGCTGCCGTCGACGTAAAATTCGGTCAAGGCCTTGGCTTGTATCACGCATTCGAGCATGGAAGAGTGGGGATTGCCACGGTAGACATTCGCCTCTTTCCATTTANGATATCTAAGCTCNAGGCTGACCGCGATCAATTTTATGCAGACTGAAGGATTTTATGTGTTCATTCTCGACGGCTCATATTACGGCCTGTGTCCTGCGCGTACTTCTACCATTTCACCCTTCCCCGATCTANACGTCTTCAGCGTTCCCCCGCTCGAACANGATGGATTTGANGACGATTTCAGTTGCCTGCAGATGACGGACCGACGCATCTTTTGCACATGGAACAGTTCCTTGGCGCCCCCNGGATTGGCATTGTANGAAGGCTCGGAGGATATCCGTCCGAAGCGAGACGAAGATGCAGAGCCTCCGCTCGAGATGGAGATACCTGGGGACTGTGCGTCTGTTCGTTCACTTTCTGAGGTGATGGCAAATGACTAATAGATAATTTTTGATGTGGTTAGTGAACACTGATTTTCAGAAAAACAGCGTTGGTTGCATCGATTTTAGTCTCGTGCATGATGTTTGAGGAGGTTGAGTATGAATCCTTTCTTGGCATCGGAGAGTTTGACTTCCCGAAAGGCAATCAGACCTGACTAAGTACGGGAATATATTGCGGTACTCGTGCATTGTTTGTGTTCTTTCTCTTACCGAAAATCGGCTACATTTTTACCACTCGTAAAACCTGCCTCAATTTCAGTCCAGCTTGCATTGAAGATGCAAAAGGTTGTTGACGTGTGTTATAATCCAAAGCTGCAGCATAATAAGGGTAAATAACGGTTGGTGAACTCCGGGTCATACGCTGATGTCATACTTACGATGACGAGCTCAGGGGGGTTCAGCAAGTGCTGTCAGCATCCCTCGGGCAATTTGATAGGCCGATATGATTGAAAATCCTGGATTTCTTCCATGGTCGGATTCGAGCAGAACGAAGATGACAACGCCATTCGTGACTTGCTTATAAGACCCCTTGCGAGCCTTGTCGGGCTAAACTCATCCTTTCTTCCCTATCAGTATGGCCCCAGTTACAGTTGGACGGACGATCTACAAAGAAATTCCACTTGGTGCGTTTGCTTCCGCTCAAAGTACGTACAATTAGTGTGAAGTGATTGCTTTGACAAGGCTACCCCGAGCCGGGAAAGACGACTGTGCACGATGTGTCCAAGACAATTGACCTCGAGAATGAACCTCTGAATGGAGGGTTCCTCGTCAAGACGCTCCTGCTCTCCATTGATCCTTATCTGAGAGGCAAGATGAGAGACCCGAAGATAACGAGCTATGTGGTAATGTCTTTGCCATCTTATTCTTGGTTCATCCTCCTCATAGATGGACGCTTGAGCCTGCATTCATTATTGATGAATCGTGAGTGCCGCCCATTTGTCACTTGTTGTCCCTTTGCTGATCAACCATGTACGTTCAGTCTCTATAATTTTGGCGTGGGCGTCGTTCTTCGCTCAGAGCATGCCGGCCTGAAGAAGGGCGATCATGTCTACGGAATCCTGCGTAAGTTGCCTCGTCCTACATTGTGCTGGGACATCATTCTAATTTCACCGAACATAGCATTCGAAGAATACTTCATCCGGGATGATCCCTCGCAGTTGCAAGTGATTGCGAACAAAGAGGGTCTGCCCTGGTCTGTGTATGTAGGTACTCTCGGCCCGCCAGGTGCGCGAACCGTTCTCGCAAATCCAAAAATCACCCATTGCTGAATTCATGGTGCGTCCCGACAGGTCAAACTGCCTACTTTGGCTGGAAAGAGTTCGCCAACGCCAAAAAGGTAAACCAGCATCTGTGACGGCATCTCTCGCGAAAGCATGTTTGGTCTCACGTTTATCGTCCCTACATAGGGCGAGACGGTATTCGTCACCGCCGCTTCTGGCCCTGTTGGGAGCTTCGTCGTACAGATTGCGAAGCTTGGCGGGCTTAAGGTGATCGCGAGCGCGGGGTCGGACGAGAAGGTCGCCTTTGTACGCTCGATCGGCGCGGACGTTGTGTTCAATTACAAAACGGAGAGCACGGAAGACGTACTCCGCCGTGAAGGTGGGATCGACATGTGCGTGCCCCCCCTCCCCGCGTTTCTTCCTGTTTTAGTACCTGACATATGGTGGATGGCGTCCTGTGCTGTAGTTATTGGGACAACGTCGGCGGAGAGACGCTTGACCTGGCATTCGCATACGCACACGTACATGCGCGATTCATAGTGAGGCGTCTCCCTGCGTACCCATCGTCTCACTCTTTCTCATTATTTTTCTATCTAGGAATGTGGCATGATAAGTGGCTATAACGACCGTCAAGGCTATACTTTCAAAGTGCGTCTTCCGTCCCATTTCTTTGACCATCCACTCTCCTTTTTATTATTATTCCTTTCTCCATTTGCCTCGTTGACCGTCTCCATTCGCAGAACATCTCGCAAATCTTCGCCAAAGAACTCTCGGTGAACGGCTTCCTCTGGTCGACTTACATCGCGAAATACGAGACACAGTTTTTCGTAGATGCGCTCCGCTGGTTGCAGGAGGGCAAGGTCAAGTATTTGGAGGACGTCGTGCGCGGGCTCGAGCAGGCAGGGCAGGCAGTGTTGGATGTCCAGAATGGAAGGAACAAGGGTAAGAAAGTTGTGCTTGTCGCGGAGGAGTGATAGGTGGCTGAGGATTTGCGGGACGACTTGGAGAAGACATGAAAAGGTCGGATGTTTTATGGAGCGGCCGGAAAGGGAGTTGTATGTTTATCTCAAAGTGCATATATATGTAGGACATAAACTTGATAGATTCAAGTTGCACGGCATTACCCGAGGTGTGCAATTTAAACACCCGCCCAAAAGGGAAGACGCACACTCTGACCGGTAGACCATCATGGGTGCGGTGCGTGCATATGCTCTCGCGTCGCGCCGTTGTTTCCTCACACCTCGAGCTGGGTGTGCTGCAGCCTCGTCAAGTGTCGGCACCGTGTCCTGCTGCATTTGCGGTGTCCTCCGCTGTCGACACTTGCTGCTTGTAGTGCGATACCCAACCTGCTGCTTGCATGGCTCCTGGTCGGCGGTGAGGGTGGTGGCGAGGGTGGCGGCCTGCGTGTCCGTCGATTATAATATGTGAGCCAGCATTTTAGGTAAATTTGGATCTGATATTGCTTTCAGATATTGCAGGTGATTATAAGCATCTTATATTGTGTTGTCATACCGGGGGAATTTGCCTGATGTCACTCAAGTTCAAGACGCAAAAGGTTGTTGACGTATGTTATGATCCAAAGCTGTAGCATAATAAGGGTAAATAACGGTTGGTGAACTCCGGGTCATACGCTGACGTCATACTTACGATGACGAGCTCAGGGCTGCTCAGGGGGGGTTCAGCAAGTGCTGTCAGCATCCCTCGGCAATTTGATAGGCCGATATGATTGATTGAAAATTCTGGATTTCTTCCATGGTCGGATTCGAGCAGAACGAAGATGACAACGCCATTCGTGACTTGCTTTATAAGACCCCTTGCGAGCCTTGTCGGGCTAAACCCATCCTTTCTTCCCTATCAGTATGGCCCCAGTTACAGTTGGACGGACGATCTACAAAGAAATTCCACCTGGTGCGTTTGCTTTCGCTCAAAGTACTTACAATAAGGGTGAAGTTGATTACTTTGACAAGGCTACCCCGAGCCGGGAAAGACGATTGTACACGATGTGTCTAAGACGATTGACCTCGAGAATCAACCTTTGAATGGAGGTTTCCTCGTCAAGACGCTCGTGCTCTCCATTGACCCTTATCTGAGAGGCAAGATGAGAGATCCGAAGATACCTGGCTATGTGGTAATGTCTTTTCCATCTTATTCTTGGTTCATCCTCCTCATAGATGGACGCTTAAGCCTGCGTTTATCATTGGTGAACCGTGAGCGCCGCCCGTCTGTCACTTATTTTCCCTTTGCTAATCAACCGTGTACATTCAGTCTCTATAATTTTGGCGTGGGCGTCGTTCTTCGCTCAGAGCATGCCGGCCTGAAGAAGGGCGATCATGTCTACGGAATCCTGCGTAAGTTGTCTCGTCCTGCATCGTGCTGGGACATCATTTTAATTTCACCGAATATAGCATTCGAAGAATACTTCATCCGGGATGATCCCTCGCAGTTGCAAGTGATTGCGAACAAAGAGGGTCTGTCCTGGTCTGTGTATGTAGGTACCCTCGGCATGCCAGGTACGTGAACCGTTCTCGCAAATCCAAAAATCACCCATTACTGAATTCACGGTGCGCCCCGATAGGTCAAACTGCCTACATGGGCTGGAACGAGTTCGCGAAGGCCAAGAAGGTAAACCAATGGCTGTGACGACATCTTTCGCGAAAGCATGTTTGGTCTCATGTTTATCGTCCCAACATAGGGCGAGACGGTATTCGTCACCGCCGCTTCTGGCCCCGTTGGGAGCTTCGTCGTACAGATTGCGAAGCTCGGCGGGCTTAAGGTGATCGCGAGCGCCGGGTCGGACGAGAAGGTCGCCTTTGTACGCTCGATCGGCGCGGACGTTGTGTTCAATTACAAAACGGAGAGCACGGAAGACGTACTCCGCCGTGAAGGTGGGATCGACATGTGCGTGCACCCCCCTCCCCCGCGTTTCTTCCTGTTTTAGTACCTGACATATGGTGGATGGCGTCCTGTACTGTAGTTATTGGGACAATGTCGGCGGAGAGACGCTTGACCTGGCATTCGCATACGCACACGTACATGCGCGATTCATCGTGAGGCGTCTCCCTGCATACCCATCGTCTCACCCTTTCTCATTATTTTATTTTTCTATCTAGGAATGTGGCATGATAAGTGGCTACAACGACCGTCAAGGCTATACCTTCAAAGTGCGTCCTCCGTCCCATTTCTTTGACCATCCACTCTCCTTTTTATTATTATTCCTTTCTCCATTTGCTTCGTTGACCGTCTCCATTTGCAGAACATCTCGCAAATCTTCGCCAAAGAACTCTCGCTGAACGGCTTCCTGTATATGACATACGCCGCGAAATATAAGACACAGTTCTTCGAAGAGGCGCCGCGCTGGGTGCGGGAGGGTAAGGTCAAGATTTTGGAGGACGTCGTGCGCGGGCTCGAGCAGGCAGGGCAGGCGGTGTTGGATGTCCAGAAGGGGCGGAACAAGGGTAAGAAAGTCGTGCTTGTTGCCGAGGAGTGAGGGGGCTGAGGAGTTGCGGGACAGTTAAGGAAGACATGAAAAGGTCGGATATTTATGAAGCGGTTAAAAGGGAGTTGTGTATGTTTATCTCGAAGTGCTATATGTATGCGATTTTTATTACAAATTCCCTGCGCTCGAGTCAATTACTGTCTTCGGAAAAGCGGTCCGATCAGAAAACTCATTAGCTTATATAATTTAAATAGATAAATTGTCTTCAGCAGCATGGCGCAGCTGGTATAGCGCGCAGGGCCCATATTAATTGGTCACCCTGAGGTCCCTCGATCGAAACGAGGTGCTGCTATCGCAATCTGGAACAGAGATAAAATTTTCTACTAACGTATGTTTTTCTTTATGTGTGCACGCCCACACATTTTTCTTGATCATCGTGCAACATCCCATGTCATGGAGATTGTCATTGGTCTGCCATAGTATAGCACCCCCCAATAAAACACTGAAGAACACTATTTATGTATTTCAGTCGAAGTCCACAGACACATCCTCTAAGTTTCGGACGACTTTACTCGGGCCGAACGCAATGGGATCAACGAGCCGGTCCGTCCAACCTTTGCCTGTGCGGTCGACCCAGAGGGCGTTCATGCCGGCGACACGCGCGCCTGTGACATCAAAGGGGTTTCTAATAATAGATGGTCAGGGTAAATGGATCTCTCCGCTATGTGCGGTGAGTGGGTCAAATTGCGTACGCGCTGATGAGCCAGACAGTGTGTGGGACATGTCGGCGGTCGAGCGCGTCGAGGAGAGCGACGTAGAGTTCGCGGCTGGGTTTGTATTTTTTGGGTTCGGTTTGAAGGGAGGAGGAAAGAAAGTAGGGGAGGGAGGTGGTGTAGGGGGTTAGAGAGGCTTTTGAGAGGGCGGTGGTTATCATCTGCGCTTGGAGATTGGGAAGGAGTAAATAAATGTTAGGGAGGAGGAGGAGGAGGAAATACCTCTCCCTCGAACCACTACGATGATACTGAAGGCTTCAGGTTTAGCCCGACAGTGGATCCGCGGTCCTAACGGCCTCAGATATACACCATTCCTGGACGATGTAACCCCAGAGCAGCTCACGCCCCCCCGCACACTCGCGTGCGGCGCAGTATGCGCGTCTCGTACGACAAGGGCGGGTAGCGGAGGCTAAAAGGCGCGAGAAGAGGAGAGCCAGTCGGGGAGCATACAAAGGCGTTGTGGATACTCCCAGGAAGGAGGAGGCGATGTTATTTCCAGAGGATGAAGAAGACGAGATGGAAGTAGAGGAAGCAGTCGAGGTCGAAGAGGCCAGTGAAGTCATCAGTCAGGACGATGCTGACAGGAGATCGAAAATGGAGGAGCCGGCTGATGAGGAACCAGCAGACGAGGAGGCTTCTAATCCACCCGAAAGAGCAGAGGACTCGGATGGTTCATTGGAATATCTGGACGAACGCGACGTCGCACAGAAATTCGTAAATGTTGCCAATCAGTCTCACGAAGAGGGCGGATCTGAAGCCGATAAAAACCGGGATCGACGAATGGCGGAATCCTCAGATGCGGTAGGGGAAATCAAGGTGGATGGAAAGGAAGACAATAACCTGCGACCGACGGACGTTCAGGAGGAAGCTAATTTTGCCCAAGAGGAGATACAGGAAATACAAGTGGATGAAGATTTGGAAGAGGCGGGCGAAGGTGGTTTTGAAGAAGACAGAACTCAGGAACCGCAAGGGTTGGAGAGCTCAGATGAAGAACAGGAGCAGGCTGACTTTCTCCCTGGCCCTCCCGTACGCAGCTCCTCTCCAGCTTCATGGGGGTCAAGCGAAGATGAGATTCTGGTCTACGGCGAAGAAGCCGACTTCGACACTCTGGAAGACATAATGGGGAAGGGATATGTCAAAATCAGGACCGCTCAACTTTACAGCCCTTTCCTAGAGAGTATGAATGAATGATCGATTCCTACTACGTATTATCCTCCCCATGACAGTGCCTTGCATATTTTCGGGTACATTTTGCCTGTTCGTGTACCAGTCTGAGGTTGATGAAGATTAGCATCGCAATAAGTAAAGTCAACTCTATTTATAACTTATGAGAAGGCATGGCCTGACCAGTTTTTTATCACTATATTTTAACCAGAGCTAGTGCTTTGATGTCATGCGTTACATGCTGGTAATCATATTGATCGCTCGAGCCTTAACAGTACATAAGTCACCTATCACGAGTGTCCACAGATCCGTCCCTCTCGAGTATCGATATATTGCAGTCGAGTCGTCTCATCCATAGTATTCCCGCTCCCACCAAGAGATCACCTTCACCTTCATCTCCTGTAACCAGTGAAAACGATGTTCAGTCTCGATCGCCCGCGTAATAAGCAAGTGAGCGTTCGGGTGCGCACCGTATTTCACAAACATTTACTGAGGCGACACACGTATAACAACCTTACCAATGTGCCCACGTCCAGCGAAATATTCAAAAGCCTCGAGAGTCTGCTCAAACGGGAACACCTTGTCGATGTGAGGTCTCAGCTGTTGAACTTCGACAAACCGCAACAGGTCCTGGAATAGCTGTTTGGAGCCCACATTGATCCCCCTTTACATCTCGATCAGCATTTCTTCAAACTTGATAAGGAAACGAGGGCAAATGACGAACAGCTTACCGAAGGGTGGTATTTTTGAAGATAGCAAGCAAAGACACATTCGGATATTTCTCGTTTCCCTCACCACCGAGGAACCCGATAGCGTTGATAATGCCGCCTTGGGCTGAGCAGTTGAAGCATTTCTCCAAGCCTGTAGTACCGACGTTATCTATGATGTAGTGTGCACCGCGGCCGTTGGTCAACTGTGGACGTGTAAGCAAATTGGTGAATTGCGCAGCCAGTAAAAAAAAATGACTCGTACCTGCATGGCAACTTTTTTCCCAGTCGGGGTGTTTCTTGTAGTTGATGACATGCGTAGCGCCTA
The DNA here is from genome assembly GCA_004802705.1 of Bondarzewia mesenterica. Lineage (NCBI taxonomy): Eukaryota > Fungi > Basidiomycota > Agaricomycetes > Russulales > Bondarzewiaceae > Bondarzewia > Bondarzewia mesenterica. The sequence goes on from SGPL01000787.1 coordinate 10,676, forward strand.
ACTTCTTGCATAACTGTTAAGATGGGAAAAAAGGTTCATCTCAATCTAGTCCGAGTCAAGGAGTCACTCTCATGCATTCATACCTCCAACTTTTCATCAGACGACGAAGTTATGATGGTCTGCCATTTACAAAGGACAACGTGGGTCAATGAACAATTTTGGCCGCGAATGTGGCTAAACGTGCGTACCTTTGCTCCAGCGGCGTTAGCCAGGATCAAGCCGAGCATCGAGACGCCCCCGGTCCCTTGGATCAAGACAGTCTGACCAGGCGTAAGAGGAATACCACCAAACAGCGCGTTCCATGCCGTCACACCAGCACAAGGCCAGCAAGCTGCTTCTTCATACGTCAGATGCTCAGGGAAATTGAGGAGTCCCACGGCGTCGAAGACGCGGTACTCCTGCAAAACGCCATCAATTGGAGCGCCGAGCGCACCTTCACGAAGCGGGTAACGCGTGAGCTCAGGCTACGTCACGTAGACAATATGAGAGGGAAGGACACTACACGTACCGTTCATCGACTCCCCCGGGCCGTAGAGATGATACTGGTCGAAAAGGGCAACCACGCGATCGCCCTGCTTGAACTCACGAACGCCTTCGCCGACGGAGACGACCTCGCCAGCCATATCACTGCATGGAACGACGTCCTTCTTGGTGCCCATGCCGTATTGACCTCTCGAGATCACGAGATCTCGGAAGTTGAGCGATACAGCATGAATGCGGACGAGCACTTCGTGCGCCCGAGGGACGGGGATGACCTCCTGATCGGATTTGGACAGGCCGGAAGGTCCCTTGGTCTCTACAAGATGGAATGCGGTGTAAGTCTGAGGCATCACTAACTTGTTGCTGCAGTGGATAGCGGCTTGGAGAAGAAAGCTTCGGGCGGCCCCTTGGCCTTATTATACACGACCCTTCCACTGCTTACTCACCGCCATGGATCTGTCGACTGTTCTGGCTATCGTAGAATCCAGTAAGAAACGTGAACGTGGTTGAATTGGCTGACTACGCTCCGTGGGACGTTACACCGCCAGGCCTTCTATCAGAATTATTCTAACTCCTGGTGTCTCAGCTTGGACTCCGGTTGAACCGAGGCTTATCGGCGGAATGTTCCACCTGAGATAATCCCTTATGAGGAATTTCAGAACCATTCCAAGACCATTCCATAACCATCTCAGGATTATCAAATCAGCGTCATCGCGACGACCTCGAGCGGGCCGAGCGGCACACGGGATAATGCTATTTTTGGAATATCGAT
>SGPL01000788.1:0-11921 GCA_004802705.1 Bondarzewia mesenterica
TCATCAATAGTGAGGATGTTGAGAACGCTAAATGGAAACACTACTAACTGGAAGAGTGTAGAGGGCGCGCTCACAATTGATGTCAGAGTCAAATTCAGATATGCGGAGGCGAGCAGAGCAACTTCGAGCCCCCAGACGGACCAAGCGGACTCGTCAAACAGGAAAATCCCGAAGCATTTGCGGCAATGCCGGCCAGTCGCCGGCCGCGTCCGACGAATCAGCCTCTTCAGAATCAGCGCTCAGCGCTCAGCGCTGAGTCTCTGTGATCACTGATCAGTGCATACTCAGTAATTACTGGCCAATCCTCCACGTTAACCTCCTCAAATTTTCAAATAATCCCTATCGAGTGATTTGTTTCATACACTGGGATCTATTACAGTAAGTAGTGCATTGCATTGAGAATTTGAAATGCGAGGCCAATCCAACTTGATGGACGTGCCCATAATCTGTGCCATAATCCGCCTTTAATCGGGCACTTTATTCTTACTGTGAAGTCCCCTAATGTACGATACATGCTTATGACTACTACAGGCCAGCAGCCCCAGTGCTCCCCGGTGTAGCTCAGAACCATGACATCCACTCCTTGCAAGCTCGACCTCCTCGACCTACCACCCGAGATCCTAGAGGAAATCGTGACTGAAATACTGTCCCGAAAAACCCTCCTCGCCTTGTCCAAGTCTTCCAGATCTCTTGCCGCATTGATCATTCCACACCACCTGCACTTCCGTGTCATTCGCGCGCCCATCTTTCGTTCGCACCTCTGGGAGCGCTTAGCGAGGGACGGACTGCATGCCGCCAACGTACGCTCACTGACCGTCCTAAAAGATGATAAAAACCTTTTAGATGGGTACTCCTTTCCTGAACAGATCCCGCCGTCTCTCGAGTCATCTTGAGAGACAGGGGAAGAAGCTGGCAGGCCGGTCACATTGGCACAGGCTACCTGGGACGTTGAGATCGAGATTGAGACTACGCTTGTGTCTGCGCTCCGACGCATAGTGCACTTGAACGATTTTGCATGGTACCATGTGCGCCCGCCAGTCCTTACCGGCGAGGATGACATATGGAGTACACTTCAGAGATTGGGCACGGTAAGAAATTTAGATATCCTCGACGTGCCGATCACCCCGAATAGAGATGGGTCGAAGAGGGGGATCATACTCTCTGATTCAGTCAGTTCCCTTTGTTCTCTCTGCGTGGAAGGTCTTTCAATGGTGTTTTTATTATTGTTTCCGTTCAGTTCTTGCGTCTCAGTGAGTTCACAACCCTCAAATTGCACTCGACAGCACTAAACCTGGACACTGAGCCTGACGTGACAACCCTCATCGACATGCTCGAGCATAATTGTCCTGATCTTGAGGTGAGCAGACAAGATCCGTTAATCTCCTGATGAGAAGATATCTATTGAATGGGCCATTTAGTCTCTCTCTCTTTCTCTTGATCTCTGAAGTCACACCGCCTCTATCTCCCATCTCCTCTCACATGCGTCATGGCCCTGCCTGCACACCCTCTGAATGACCGATGGTTTGGGATGTTCATCAGCGTCACTCGCACAATTTTTGAGGGCCCATTCGGGGATCGAGGAGCTCGCGCTCGGGTGCATGCTGCCCGGATGTTCGTGGGAGGAATTTGGGAAGGTGCTGCACAGTACTGAAGGTGGCGGAGAAGAGAAGCCTATCCTGCCGTGCTTGAAAACTCTCCAATGTTCCTCAGCCCAGGCCTCCGTGCTCCTCATGCGTCCAATCGAGACCCTCGAGACACTTTTGGGCGTAGAGGTGCACGATACGATTACGCTGGACCACTATTTTGACCGAGACGACGAGTGGGCGGAGGAACACGCAGAGGATCCCGAAGAAGACGATAGAATCCCTATTCCCTCACGATGGAAAACCCAATTCCTTGCGCGGTTACGGGCGTGTCTGTCCATCAGGCATCTGAGTGTGATCCATCAGTCACACACTCGGCAGCTGGACATACTTGCGACAGTGACACCGCATCTAACAAGGCTGGATGTCACGGGTGGTGGGTCAGGACTCTCGTGGGATATTGTCAGTGATCCCCGAATATTATTGTGGCTTGAATGCTCATTTGAACTTCAGGATGAATGGTGTGCACTTTACATGCTATTTCCCTCTCTGCAAACCATCGCAGCTGGCCACCTTGTCTATCCCAGCCACTCACGGTACTTTCAGCACTGGATACAAAAGGACAATGACCATATCTAGAGACTTGCACGCGCTTACCCACAGTTGAAGGTGTTGGTGTACGGAGACTCAAAGGCTATTATCACCAGCTGAGAGGAGGGTAAGGATGGAGGGAACGTGAGATGGGTGCTCAGAAAAGTGAATGAGAGCGAAGAAGGGGAGGTCGAAGGGGAGGTCATCTATGGCTTCTGAAGCAAGGCGAGTGCGGTAGACATGAAAACATCTCCTGATAGTTTCCAGCCTGCAGCGAAACTATACAAAGGCCTATAGATGCTACATAGATCCATGTGCACCTGACATTCTCCTTGAAATTATTGACAGATGAGCCATTACCAACAAATGTAGAGGAAACGTACCTACAATTTTTAATTATTGCCGGCCAGCTTGACTCTCACGAAAACCTGTTGCTGAAAAAGTGTACGGCAAATGGTCCCTTCTTCACTACCCCAGCGCTATGCATAAATGCGTAACTTGTCTCGTTCATCAGACCCTGTCTCTCCGGAACCTTCTCAAAGCCACGATCAAATCCCTCCCTCTCTCGTTCTTAGCGCCCATCTCTGTTTCCCCTGCAAAACTCTCCTGTATATATCCCACGCTTAGGCTTGCATTCAATCTCGTGCGCAGCGTCCGCTCCCCGCGAGCCGTTCATTTCTGATGAAAACACTAACTGGGCAGCAGGGGCCTCGTGGAGCGTGGAGCACTGTACGGTCCTAGGTAGTGTCGGGACCTGCACACTGTTCGCGTTCTTCTCCGATTTTATTTCTTTCATTCTTAGTTCCTGGACTTCAGATGTGCGAACAAAGTCGAGGTGCGAAACTCGACTCCGAAGCTTTTATCATTCTCTCTCGATCTAATATGCCCGATCATTCCCCCCCCCAATTGCGCACGCGATGGCGATTGTGTATGTACTTACTGTGTGGACGAGGCATGCCGAAGTCGAAGCGCTATATTGTAGTTTTCTTTATAAGTAAAGAGAACTCACAGCTCACAGACTATTGTACACCGCTTTGCTCGTGATCATACATATATAAAGATTTGAGACTACACTATTACAAGACCACAACATCACAATCTAATCTGACTCAATACTAGATCATATCTGAGCGTGTCTCCTGCACCATTCAAAACTTCTACGCACCCACAGGACAAGTTACGCGTTTGGATGGCGCTGGGGTAGTGAAGAAGGGACCATTTGCCGTACACTTTTTTCAGCAACAAGTTTTCGTGAGAGTCAAGCTGGCCGGCAATAATCAAAATTTGTAGGTACATTTCCTCTACATTTGTTGGTAATGGCTCATTCATCGATGATCTCAGGGGGAATGTCAGGTGCGCATGGACCTATGTAGCGTCTATAGGCCTTTGTATGGTTTCGCTGCAGGCTGGAAACTATCAGCAGATACTTTCATGACTACGGCACTCGCCTTCAGAAGCCATAGATGACCTCCCCTTCTTTGCTCTCATTCAATTTTCTGACGACCCATCTCACGTTCCCTCCATCCTTACCCTCCTCTCGGCTGGTGATAATAACCTTCCAGTCTCTGTCCACCAACACCTTCAACCGTGGGCAAGCGCGTGCAAGTCTCTGGATATGGTCATTGTTCTTCTGTTTCTTGTCCTGAAAGTACCGTGGGTCGAGATCGGTGAAAGAGTTGAGATCGGTGAAAAGGTTGAGATCGGTGAAATAGTTGAGATCGATGAAAGGACTGAGATCGATGAGGTGGCTGGCTGCGATGGTTTGCAGAGAGGGAAACAGCGTGTAAACTGCACACCATTCATCCTGAAGAAGTTCAAATGAGTATTCGAACAGCAATAATATTCAGGGATCACTAACAATATCCCGCGGGAGTCCCGACGCATCACCCGTGACATCCAGCCTTGTTAGATGTGGTGTCGCCATTGCGAGTATGTCCAGCTGTCGAGTGTCTATTGAACAGATCAAACTCAGATGCCTGATGGACGGACACGCCCGTAACCGCGCAAGGAATTGGGTTTTCCATCGTGAGGGAATAGGGATGCTATCGTCTTCTTCGTGATCCTCTGCGTGATCCCCCGCCCACTCATCGTCCCAGTCAAAATAGTCCCTCAGCTTGATTGTATCGTGCACCTCCACGCCCGAAAGCATCTCGAGGGCTTCGATTGGACGCATGAGGAGCGCGGAGGCCTGGGCTGAGGAACATTGGAGAATTTTCAAGCGCAGCAGAATAGGCTTCTCTTCTCCGCCACCTTCAGTACCGTGCAACATCTGCCCGAATTCCTCCCATGGACATCCGGGCATCATGCGTCCGAGCGCGAGCTCCTCGATCCCCAGATGGGCCCTTAAGAATTGTGCGAGCGAGGCTGATGAACATCTCAAACCAATGGTGATTCGGAGGGTGTGCAGGCGGGGCCATGACGCATGTGAGAGGAGATGGGAGACAGAGACGGTGCAATGTCAGAGATAAAGAGAAAGAGAGAGAGACTAAATGGTTCATTCAATGGTTATCTTCTTATCGGGATCTTGGCTGCTCACCTCAAGATCAGGACAATTATGCTCGAGCATGTCGGTGAGGGGTGTCACGTCAGGCTCAACGTCCAGATTTAGTGCTGTCGAGTGCAGTTTGAGGGTTGTGAGCCCACTGAGACGCAAGAACTGAACGGAAACAATAATAAAAACACCGTTGAAAGACCTTCCACGCTGAGAGAACAAAGAGAACTGACTGAATCAGAGAAGATGATCCCTCTCTTCGACCCATCGCTATTCGCGGTGACCGGCATGTCGAGGATATCTAAATTCCTTACCGTGCCCAACCTCTGAAGTGTACTCCATATGTCATTCTCGCCGGTAAGGACTGGCGAGGGCACATGATACCACGCAAACTCGTTCAAGCGCACCATGCGTTGGAGTGCAGACACAAGTGTAGTCTCGATCTCGGCAACCGAGGCGGCCTGTGTCCGTGCGATCGGCCAGCCAGCTTCTTCCCTCTCTCGAGATGACTCGGGAGACAGAGGGATCCGTTCAGGAAAAAAAGTACGCATCCTCAAAGTTGTTTTTTAGGACAGTCATTGAGCGCACGTTGGCAGCATGCAGTCCATCCCTCGCTAAGCGCTCCCAGAGGTGCGAGCGAAAGATGTGCGCGCGGATGACGCAGAAGTTCAGGTGGTGTGGAATGATCAATGCGGCAAGAGATCTGGAAGACTTGGACAAGGCGAGGAGGGTATTTCGGGACGGTATTTCGGTCACGATTTCCTCTAGGATCTCGGGTGGTAGGCTGAGGAGGTCGAGCTTGCAGGGAGTGGATGTCATGGTTCAGCTACGCCGGGGAGCACTGGGGCTGCTGGCCTGTAGTAGTCATAAGCATGTATCGTACATTAGGGGACTTCACAGTAAGAATAAAGTGCCCGATTAAAGGCAGATTATGGCGCATATTATGGGCACGTCCATCAAGCTTGTTGGATTAGCCTCGCATTTCAAATCCTCAATGCAATGCACTACTCACTGTAATAGATCCCAGTGTATGAAACAAATCACCCGCTAATGGTTATTTGAGAATTTGAGGAGGTTAACGTGAGGGACTGGCCAGTAATTACTGAGTACTTATGCACTGATCAGTGATCGCAGACAGAGCTGAGCGCTAGTGAGCGCTGACTTTGAGGAGGCTTGCTTCGTCGGACGCGGCCGGCGACTGGCCGGCGTCGCCGCCAATGTTGGCAGTGACCTTCGTCGCAATGCCTCCGGATCTTCCTGTTAAGACGAGTCCGCTTGGTCCGTCTGAGGGCTCGAAGGCTCTGCCCGCCTCCGCATATCCGAATTTGACTCTGACATCAATTGTGAGCGCGCCCTCTACACTCTTCCAGTTAGTAGGATTCCATTTCTCAACATCCTCACTATTGATGATGCCGTAGTTGCGCGTCTTTGAGCGCAGGGGCCTTTAGTGATTTCACATTCGGTGGCTCGTCCCGCTGTCGCGATGATTCGTCGCGGATGTCTCAGAATGCGAACCAGTGCGAGGCCGCACACATTCGATATCCGTGAAATTCTTATTTTTGCGAGACCACGCGTCCCGTCCAAGATTTCTCACCACGAACTGAGATATTGCAAGAGCAGTGGGCTGCTGGCACCGTTGCATTTGGCGAGGCAATATGTTCGTGAGCGTTTCAATCCGTATTCTTTTGACCTTGAATGAATGAGCACAACTTAACATGTCCTCTCGTCGCAGAGCACCGAAGCCGTTCCTCCTGTGGATCTCCCAGTGAATAAAAAGCGCTGCCGGTCTGTTCAAGTCTGGATCCACACCATCTTCGACCCTCTGATCATAGTGATATTTCTGGGTTAATGCGAGCGCGGTTCCATGCCATATCGACAAAACACCTTCAATGGGCCTTCTACATCACCTACTACGCCTCGTCGTCGACCTCTAACTCGATTATGGTCCAATTTCCCAGAGAAACATCTGGGTTTCTTTATTATAAACCGTCTACGACGTCGGTGTTGCTGGACGGCGAAATCCGCTTCCGTATTTCCAAGTCTTCAGATGCCTTCGACGAAGGCTCTGATTTATTGAAGCCCGACGGTTCCGTATGGAAGCTGGGGCTTTCTGGAGTTTTATATCACAAGAGCTATAGCTCCCTTGCCGACTTGCTCCTGAAGGAAAACCCGTCCCTGAGATCCATCCCGCTCCAAGCCATCCTGGCCTATCGTCGTCGTATTGTTCGGACGCTCGATCCTCAACACATCACGGCTTCCGATTTCCACGACGTTTCGGGCTTATTGGCCCCGTTATATACTTTCGAACTTGAAGGATCAGATACGTCTTCCGAACGGGCGTACGTCCCTTTCGAATCTGCAAAGCGGCTGCCATTTCCCCCCGGGACGCACGGGTTTCTTTATTATTTATCACCAAGTGGGGACATGACGGAGGGGCAGATTCGCTTCCGCATCACACAGGATTGCAGTCCGTCCAGTTTTGTAGGGGGGAGGGACCTCGTCTTCTCGGCTTGTTTACCATGGCATTTTCCACTCCGTCTGCTTCGTTGTTTCAATGGAGAGAGCGGAAATGCTTCCTGAGAGGATCGTTAGCAGAAGCGTCTGATGTTGCGACGCGATCATGAGAATACGATGTTGTATGTGAGTGTCTGCAATGTATTCGAAGCATTGACCAAACCACGAAGTATCTTTTACATACATACACACATTCCCATTTTTTTCCCCGGGCCGCTTCTTTCTTTCTTCTTTTGACCACAAGCAAGTGAGCTCTGCCGTGTACTCCCAATCTAATATACCCATGCCGCCGCCGTGACCTGCAACTTGGGAACTCGGAGGCTCAGGGAAGACTTCGCGAGGCCGCTTCTCTCCTGGTCCTTAGTTGACTCGGACCACTGTGGATTGGATTGAACTTGAGCTTGATGGTTGACAATTCTCTTCGCAGCATGTATGCGGATGGAAATAGTTGGTATGTTCTCCCCCCTCTCTTTCCCCACAAATTTTGAGAACAGGAACGCGGCGTATGCGCGGGCGCTGGCACACCCATACCGGCACCCTTAAGCTTCATCGATTCATCGATAACTGACCTGTCCTCCCATACGGCCGCGGCGCACTGGAGTCCGCCTCCCGTCCGTGCCACTCGTGTCCCCCTATCATATATCACGTTTCCAGGCTTTGCTCACGAATCGACGAACGAGTCCCACACAAAAAAACTGCATTGTCCCCCAAGCCAATCGCGAAAAAGGCAGACCACTTACTTATTGCAGTACCTTCCACGTTCTCTGCTCGATCGCCTGCTTTTGGCCTTTGGTGTGCTCCCGCGCGTGGCGAATCTCTCTCGTTCTCTCTCCGGAACCTTCTCGAAGCCGCGATTGAATTCCTCGCCCGTTCTTCCGTGCTCAAGCGCCCATCTCCGGCATCCCCTCCAAAATCATACTGTTCTGTGCTCAGACTGATAGTATCCAAGTTATCAATCTTGTGCGCAGCGTCCAAAATTCGCTCCCCGCAAGTCGTTCATTCCAACGGGCGCCTTGTGGAGCATGGAGCACTATCATTGGTACGTAGGGCCTGTACGACCGTTCACGTCCCTCCCTCTTTCTTTTTCGTTCCCGGACTTCATTTTGCCCCCTCCCCCCCCCTCCCCCCCGGCGCGCAAAAAACTCCGCAGCGATGGCGATGGTGTATGTACTTACTGTGCGGACGAGGCATGCAGAATTCGAATGTGTTTCCGACACGATTCGTACATAACTCTTCTCTCGGAACCCATCGACACACGCCGTCCACCGTGGACATTCTCACAGATTCACGCCATTCCGACATGCTTCGCTAGGCTTGCAACCATACGTATATACTTGTCTCGAGCACGTGGCAACGCCGGCGACCCTCCCGCGCAGATTCCGCCCAAGTCAACTGCTTGGCCCTTCTGCGTTCCACGTCGAATCTCTTGTCTCTTTTCTGTACTGTTTCCTAACTGATACTATATGCGCACTGGCTCGTCTATAGTCGATCGCCTCGTCGAAGATGTGGGAGGGGGATCGGTCACTTTCCAGCATGCATATATTCGAATTGGTTCAACCCAAGGTTCGAGTCCGTCCGAGCAAGCAAAAAAGCCAGGCGACTCGCGCGGGCCGTCCTTGCGATCCTTTCAGCTATTACATACACTCTTAAATCAGCAACACTAGATTTCTGTTCTCGATTCGATGGCCTCCTGTTCAGCGTTCACGGTGGGAAGCTTCTACTATCGCGAAGTTGTTTGACAAGTGGTAGGAAATTAAGTTCGCTGATTGTTTCAAGCCATGCACGGGTAGCACGTGCTGCGTTGGATTTGGGCAGTGATACATAATGATCAGGATCTACAAGGACTCGGGCGCAGTGACCAACCGGGACGCTAGTCTCCGTGGCTGACCATACAGAAGACAGTCGTTCTGTATTAAAGCCGGGACGCGACCACTTGAGACGCGATCGGAAAAACGCGTATCCCTCACGTGATCGCCCTTACGCAAACGATGACTGGGTTGCGCGCACGGTTATATGTGTTCCGATTCAGTAGACACTCCTTCGAGTCTGCATCTCAAGCCGCTCAGGGTTTTGCTTCATTCACGAGCTCGAGTCTGTAAGTTTATGCAGCATTTTCCAGGTCGGAGACCGAATAAGCACTCAGAACGCTTTCGATAGCTGCCCTTTGGTAGCCTTTGGTACTGGAGAGATACATACCCACGATAGGCGCCGGTCAAGCGAACATGCCAATCAAGAAGAAACGTCGCGTCAAACCGACCAGCCCACGCGATGCGTCCACGAGCAAACCTCGGGCGTCGCAGAACTGTTACCCTCTCCCGAACGAACTTCTTCACAACATCATCGCGTCGGCACTGGGAGATTGGTATTACGATCTCATCCTATATTCAAAACACACCGTCGACGACGACGACGACGACTGGGACGCCATTCTGGTCTTGCTACACGTCTCTCGGAAGTTCCGCGAATGCATGATCAAGCTACTCCACCAGTTGTGGGGAGAATCGTTCATTGACAATCCCATGAAGTGAGTCCCAAGCGTCATGATCATATCTGCCTCTTTTTAGCAGTGTTTTTTTGTTGTTGATGGAGCTCCTTCTTAACCACGCTCCGATTGGCTGTTAGGATCGTAGACAATTACAAGCCGACACTTCGATATACCGCCGCCTCTCGCGCGTGGCACACCACACTCCGGCCGATTTCTTTATGCCTTCGAGACCAAAGATATTCCAAGAACGCAGTGTCCGTCGACCGCTATCGCCGATCACCCGCCTCTGGACCTGCATGCTCAAGAATATCGCGGGGGAGAACGCGTACGTGCAATTCTTGGATTGGGCACCCCACGGGGACATCTACTGCACGGACAGTCTCGACGTGGTCAGGAAAGAGTACGACGCGATCCCTGCAGGTGTGAGGTATTTGCTCCTCGAACGTGTGATGCGACATGCTGTCGTGAAACATGCTTTGTGGCTCAGACGTAGGTTCATGGCAGTCGCACCCCTCACCCTCCGATCGGGCTCTTTCTGACGTCCATGTCGAATCAGTCGATGGTTTGAAGAGATTGATCGAGGCCGTCTTTCGCATGGTCTTCTTCATGACAGACACGATCACGGTCAGCTTTTTTTTTCTTCCTTCGAAGCTCGCTCGCCTTTTCGTGAACCATCCCCTGACGCTGCTTGTTATACTCTCTGAAAAAAAAACAAGGGAATCGAGGAGTACCACTTTTGACGGCGCTCTCCCGACTCCATCCGAGATCCGTGACTGGTCCATCAAAGTGCATGCATCTGTAGCGCGAAAATGCGGCGTCGCCGTCGAAGACCTACCCGAAGTGACGAGGGCCGAGTTGGTCGCCGTCGGGCTCTCTGATGCGTTGGAATTGCTCGATATCTACGAGATGGAGCTCGCTCCGGGAACAGAAACGTGTCAGCTCGCCAGGGATTGTCTTGCGATCCATCTCACAGAGAAAGAGAGGTCCTACTTACCCTTGCCGCGGAGTTTTTAGTGAGTCGACAACCCAAAGTCTCTTCTCTGTATGATCACTCGTGTCTCTGCCGAATACGGATATGGGACGATTTCATAAATCTGATCTTCCATGAGATTGCTCTGTCGATATGGCCTCATGAGACCCAACTGACTGTTTCCCCAAGATATGAGTCCGCAGGTGGGAGACAAAGGAATGACACGTGTGTGGTTGTAAACAATGAAAGCTTCGGGCACAGTGAGTGTGGTGAGCTCGGGGGCCAAACATGCATTTTACTATTTAAATCGCGACCCTCCACTCGAAGGGGGATCAGAAACCCTACCTCACACACACCATCGCCCGCTCAGTCTCAATGCCCGTCGTCAGCATCTTACTCGCCGCCAAAATCATCTGCGTTGCATCGACCCTCGTCGCCTCCGGCTCCTCCACCAGCATTCTCATAGCTCGTAACAGAAAAAAGAGAACCCACCTTCCCGTCGAGCTCCTTCCGACGATCGCAGCTATGGTGGTGGGCGACTACCTCTGTGAGCTTATCCTCCTGCCACAGGTCGCGAAGAATTGGGACGCGGTCATGACCCTCCTGCATGCCTCGCCGGCCCTTCGCGGTACCACGTTCAGCATCCTCTGTAACCTCTACGGCGAATCCCTCAAGGACGGCAAGACAAAGTAAGCGTCCTCGTCCACACCTTTTCAAACCCAATCTCAACTATCCAAACGACCTTGCAGAGCACTGCGAGATTACAAGCAAACCGTCCCCGTCTTCCGCCGCCTCTCCAGCGCCGCACACGACACGCCAGAGGCCTTCGTCCAACTCTCCACGGACCTGCTCCGCCGACCCTCCGCGCCCGTCGTCAAAGTCTGCCTCTCCGTCCTCAGCAGCCTCGCGCGGGAGAACGCGTGCTTCAAGGATCCCAAAGCCACGTTCGCTAGCATCGTCACCGCGACCGGCGTCAAGAAAATGCGCAAAGAGTACGCCCTCATCCCGAAGGACGTGCGTTGGCAACTTTTAGGTCCCGTCATGCGCCACGTCGATATGCGCCACGCTGCGTGGTTGAGACGTGAGTTCCGCCGCCATGTCATTTCTTCGCCCCATCCGTTCCCTCTTCGCGCTGATGATGCCGTGCTGTTTCTCCTTTCAATTTTCTCAACAGTCAAAGCTCTCCAGTCCGCGGTCAACCGAGTCGAGTTGCTGTGCCAGTCATTCCGCACGTCAGGCATCACATTCCAATGGGAGGTCCGTCCGTACACATCACCCCCCTCCCCC
>SGPL01000789.1:0-11862 GCA_004802705.1 Bondarzewia mesenterica
AGTCAGCCAAGCATGAGTAAGCTAAGTAAGTATCACATGACTGATCACGTGCCATAACATGTGATAATCTATAAATACGCATCTAGGCCCCAGTCTGGCTAAGCCTAGATCAGCCGGTGCGACTAGTGGGTTTTCCAAGACTAAGTCTGGCCCCTTGTCTGAGTCCGCAGGTGTCCGGTCCTCCCTTATCGCAGGGCGATGCATCACAAGGCTAGTTAACCCCCTCGTGATATGGGTGATTAAGCTAATTACATAATCAGAAAAGAAAAGAAAAGGCATAGTCATCACAGCATTCATCTCACCTCTCACTGCATTTTTTCTTCACTGCATCATGCTCCACACCTTTATATTTAACCCCCATACATGTGTCCTCATCATGCCCCCCCTTTTCTCTCTATATTGTGTTTACACTGTGCCACCTTCATTGGCTCTTGTCCCTTCATGCTCACTTTGTGTTTTGTGCTACGTCCCTATATTCTCTTTTTCGTTTGTTATTTCATCATGTCTCCCTCCCTTTCTCCTACAGTTTGTAATGCAAATATTGCTTATATAGCATGCATAAGAGAAAGAAGTATCTTTAACACTGTGAGCCCTATAGCATTAAAATAAAAAGGGGCTCTACCTAGTAGGGAGAGATAAAAGCATCATTTTCTCTCCCCAATGTTACTTCTTGCTCTTCGAGAGAGCCACTTTATCAGTGACTGATAAGCAGGAAGAGAAGCTGAAAGCTCTAATCTAGGCTTTTATGCCCAATCTGCTTTTTCTCTCCCCATCATATGTGCTATATATCTCAGGTGATACCTGCCCACAGATATTATAGCATGTAACTTTATTACTTTCTGGAACAGAAGCCCATCCAGATGCTAGCACAATACCAATGGGCATATCATCAACCCTGATGGAGTTGAGATCTGCATTGACTGGCAGTGAGCAAAAGGCTACAAGTCTGTCAACTGCAACTACAGGCATAAATGCTCAGGATGTAGCAGCTTCTCTCATAGAGCAAAAGAATGCTCTATGGCTCAAGTGCTCTAATATGCTCACCCCTTACAAGGTGAACGTATGATGTGAGGCACTAGCTGTCTTGGGCCTATACCTTAAATACCTTTTCATTATTAATGATATAGTTCATAGTTTTAATATTGATATACGTCTTATCCTCTTCATGCATACACCTTTTAACAGCCCTTCTTTATCTACTTATAAGCTCAAATTTTAGAACATTATAAGTGATGAGTTTTTAAAACTTTATTATTTAGGCCCTTTCTCTTGCACTGCTTTAGAATCTATCATTGGTTCCTTTTAAACTTTCCTCTTATCTTTAATTCTCACAAACCCCATGCTTTTTGCCTCATCTAGAACTTCTTTTACCCATACACTCCACTACTTAACTATACCTTCATTAACTAGTAAATTAATTCAAGTCTTTTCCCCTATACATGAGGCATTTTTATCGCAATTGCATTCATTATATCAAGACTTCCTTTAAGCTTGCAAGGTGTTGTAAGAGATGTATCAGAGGCATACAGAACTGTGCCTCTGTATGCATTATAATGGCTAGGCATAGTTGTTCACCTCCTAGGTGAGGACTCATTCACCATAAGCACTTGCACTTATTTTAGTGTCACCTCCAATATAGGTATCTATGGGCACCTCGATGATGCTGTCATCGATATTATGAGATCTAAAGGCATGAGAATTGTATCAAAATGAGTAAATGGCCACATCTTCTTCTGCATTTCAATAGAGCACTTGAATGAATACAATGTACAGCAGTAAATTTAGAAGTACTGCATTCAAAATAAGGGTAATCAATGCTATTTTAGAGGGTAGATATGATATGATGGGGATAAAATGCAAGATAGTCAAGTCAAAGAGTTCAATGAAGACATGTTATTCCCCATCCAAGATCTGTCCTCACTCTCTCTATGATTAGCAGAAGATAAGGTTTTTTTGTTTAATCCCGATAACATTAACAAAATCCCTAAAGCTAGGCATTCCCTGACAACTTAAGAAGGACATTTCATTTTCTAGCACCTTCCTATTCACAGGCTTTATATAGGACATCAAAATTCAAATAATCGCTTTAGCTCCTGTTAAAAAAGTAAAATATCTTTTTGCCATTTAAGCTTAGAAGATATTGTGCACATACATTTTATTAGATGTATAAAAAATCTACAGAAAGCTTATGCACACAAGCATGATAATTTTGTCAGATTGAACTTATCTAATGAGCCTCAAGACAATGCTCAACACCTTTCACAACTCCCTTTTTAAGCCTTGTTTTCCCCCGTGCTCCACTATTAATGACTTTATCTGGTGGCAACATCGCCTCGAGCAACTCATCCTCTTCAGAAGCATCCTAAGTCTCATTGACATCTCTGACCTGCATGCTTTCTCAAATGTTAGCTTTGATATGAGAATCAAAATCTAGATTTCAGGATGGTGGAGGGCCTGGCAGCTCAAACTAAGATAGAAGGCAGATGGTCGAGATATTAGTTGAGCTAAGGCTATCACTTTTGAGTTCCTCATATATTCCCTTCTCTCACTCTCTAACTCTTTAACCTTTAGCAATCATGTCAGAGTCTACAGAGATAACAACAGCATCATTAAAGGATAGTNTAATAGGTACAGCAAGAACCACTAAACCAACAGTGTTTTTTGTCANCTCTATACTTTTTTCAAAAACTAAAGCATCTCCACCTATGTCAGCCATGTTGCCAGTACCAACAATCNAACCNATAACCCTTTAAGGGGAATCAGTGGCTCTAACTACCTTCTTCTACCCTCAATTCCAATCATTATTGAGCTTTTTCCTTTCATTTCTCAATCCATCATATAGCCCTCTCANAATCTAATTAATCACACACNCCTTCTTGCTTCCCTCAGCCCTTCANCATATAGTCAACATGATCATGAACAATCTTTCTCATGAAATACTAAACATTAGTCCANACTCACTGAGCACTCACAAAGCTCCTCTGTAAGCTAAAGCTAAGGACAGGCTATATTTCAATGCTCCACTACCTGACCAGATAACTGCTTTACATCACATCACTAACTANACTCTATTGATTGCCCCTNNATTGCTGCACTCTCTCTGTTCACCGAGAGAGCACCTCAAGCTCTAGCATCTCATTTAAATCATGTGCAGTGCCAGTTCTTCATTCTTGAATATAGATGTCTANTGCATTGAGCAGATAATGGGCCATGACTGGAAGGACCATACCTTTAAGGCATATAACATGAGTCTCCTNATCTTCTATATCATCTGTGATCACAAGGACATCGTAAAAGGTCAGCATGCATCAGCCNATCCAAACTTAATATTATCTTTCTTAGTGACACTGTTAGGTATATTTTCAACTTCCTCACTCTCATTTCTTCACTCTTTCAATCACTTCACACTCATACTATCTCACACATGCTTTATTCACTCTATAAATCAGAAAGTGCCTCATTTTTGCAANACTAANAGTGTTCTTCTCTTATGCTTAGATTTTTATGCAGCAGATATTATCAGCAATTAACTTGTAGGTGTGTGCATTTGGCATCTCTTGCATGAGTTGCCTTAGTTAATCAATATAGACTTCTTTAAAGTCCTCCTGTAGTCAGCAACTACTCTCACCCCTCTGAGCTCTCAATGTTATCTAAAAGAACTTTATACGATAGAATTTCTCATTAGCATCTGTCAACACCTAAATCTATCCTTAACACTNGATGCAGTAATATGNGCCTATGNTATGTCACTNTTCTATNACATCACTCAGACAAGCAAACTTATAATTTTCACTCTCTCTACATTTGACCCCTCGAAGCANATAANATACCAAATATATCCTCTCAAATCNACAAGAATAGCGCTATTGTCACTATCATCTTTGTTCCCTCAACTAAGTCAACCTCAGCTNGAGAAGATATCTTTTAGGCAAAATAAACTAATGCATCTGACTTTAACTCTGCTCTCCTCAANCACTTCAAAATCAATAACCCTCAGCTCANAGAGCACCTCTTCACACACTTCCTCAAAGGTCTGTGTAGGCCACTATCATGCAGTGTTTTTATCAAAAGATTAAATAAAGTAGCACGTGCAGCAGGTTTAAATGCCCTATAGTGCTCACAGCTTCTNCATTAGCAGAACACTTGAATATTTGCTTCACAATGTNCCTTTTGATGTTATAAAATCCAAGGGTCATTGAGTCAGTGACTCCTTCACCCTTTACTTGTAGTNGCATGCAGAGGTGATGATCCTTTAGATGCAAGNAGACNCAAACTTACACAAAGTATTTATTTATTATNTAATATCATAAATTAAGTAATAGCACACAAGTCTCACCTATGAATTTGNGGACTCCAGCTCACTCAGCCAGGTGCATNNAAACTTTTCATCCTCCTCTCNTAAGTTTATAGAGTATTNCAGCTGACTCATTAGATGTTTTCCTNTTTTTTNTNNTTATCAGTAGTTGCTTTGCTCTATNTTGGGAGGCTTAAGGGGTANAANTCTAGTCCCCACCTTGAGCTTTCACCCACCACTTTATTCCTTAGCATCTCTTATTCNTCATCTCACCTGGACTATTCTCGTCATGCGTAGTCACTTGCCTGTCTTTCTTTTTTATTTTATTTTAATACTATCTTACTTTATACTTTGCCTGATTCTACAAATATCTCCTCTCAATTTGATAGAACCTTAACTGAGCATAATTAGAGCCTCAATCAGCATCTATATGCCCTTGATGAATCACGTGCTCATATTGNAACCTACCTTAGCATATGATAAAAAAAGGCCATAGATTAAAATTCTATNGATGTGTAAGGTATGAGCACAACTATAAAATAAAGTCTATGGTCATGCAATGCATATCTCAGATTCCTCCTCACTGTGAGCTCTCTCTATCTAAAGCTAGCATTTTTTCTCTTGCCAGCATCCTCCTTTTTTTATAAGCTCAGTCTCTCNTTTTCTTTGCACCCACTTGATCCCTCTCTTTTCTCTTATTGAGTCTGATTTATCACCCTAATGGCATCATAATTCTTTTGATAGTCTNGTTCAATTNATATATTGTTATCTAAACATAATATNCAAACTCTCTTTCTNCTCTGACCCTTTCTCTCTATTGGGGCAAAGACTNCCACACATTTAAAATGCACTCAATCTTTANAGCACTCACTCCTCAATAATCTCTTCANCTAGATTATTTTCCCTAAAGAATTTTCTCCTAGTTGCAATGTCATGCCAGAGTTTCATTGAACTTTTCTCCTTTTTACTCTCAAATGACCCTCACTTCTCTTTCAGTTATCCCCTTAAGTGCTCATCTAAAAACATCCTTTATTCTACCTTCTCTCCAGATTCCTCAAGTGGCCANACTTTAGCCCCTTCATAACNTACCTTTAAGCTGCAGTTTAATAACTTTATTACCTCCACTATCACATACAGAGAGCCCTTCATTCTCTCTTCCCTTATGCNAATTCCTATTCACGTATTACTGCTTGCAGTTGGAAATGCAGAGGGTGAGGGTGACACTTGGCTTATAATTTATAAATTAGTTCATCTCATTACTGTGGGCCTACTTATAGAGCTATTCTTTNGGCTAAACACTGTGATGAGTTCAGGAATCAGAGGCATTATGAGAGCAATTAGAGCAGTTAGCAACTCAGGCTTTGAATTTGCCCTTGAAGAGNTGGTTGCTCATAGCATCAATCTGCATGTCCNTTAAAATTGGGCAAAGCCTCACTAGCTCATANAAGCCTTATCTTTTCTTTCNAGTCCTATCCTCTNTTGTGCACCCCCTCTAGTCCCTTTGAGCAATTGCCCTATTATTGCAGATGACTCTTTATCTCTTTACTACTGCATGCAACTATGAGGCAAGTAAGCNCATATCCTCAAAAAGGGCAAGTGCTCCACAATGCAAAAGGAAAAAAGGAGACAAGTNAGAGGGTAATTAGNAGAATGCNTAATTTTGAATCACTCTGCTCATCTCTCAGCACTTACAGTATCTCCCTTTTGTGATTCTCATCTTATCACATNGCAATCACTTCCTCACATACACAAACTTTNACACTTCTTTCACCTTTCATTNGCATTTTTCCTTTTCTTTTAGTTTTCTCTCTTTTGACTTAATCAGATGTGGAGTGCTAGCACCTACTNTTNAGCTACATCACTCTCTTATGTTTACATCCCCTCCACCTCTCTCTTGCTTTTTCTAGCCCTCCGTATCANAGCTGACTGGTTAGATGTTTCTCCCTTTTTTTTTTTCTTTTCTATCAGTAGTTGCTTTGCTCTGCATTGAGAGGCCTGAGGGGGCAGGACTCTNGTCCCTACCTTGGGTTTTCATCTACCACTTCATTNNTTAGCATCTCTTATTCCTCATCTCACCTAGATTGTTCTCATTATACATAATCACTTACTTGTCTTTCCCTTTTATCTTNTTCTCATACTATTTCACTTTNTACTTTGCNTAGTTCTANAAATATCTCTTNTCAATTTGACAGAACTTTGACTGAGCATGATTAGAGCCTCAATTGGCATTTGCATGCCCTCAATAAATCATGCACTTATATCAAAACCTGCCTTAGCACGTGGCAAAAAAGGCNATAGAATTAAGCTTTNANTGTATAAGGAGGTATCTGTAAACTACAAGCAATGTATGCTCTATTGACTCTTTTTCTTATAAATCAGGGCATCACACAGAGATAATTTAATAGATAAGGCTAGATATAAGGACCTTATTATCTTGGCTAGGCTAGAAGAAGATCATGCTATAATAGTGAGATGCATAGTGAGTGGCAAATTGCATGTCATAAATATATTATTTATTATAAAGAATATCCTCTTTCAAACAGGCNTAGCCCTTTAACTCTTCAGGTAGAGTGAACTCATCAGCTTATAGTNTATCGTAAATATCNTTTTCTAACCTTTATACCTTTAGAGCTTTTACTATTATATCTGNTATCTCAAGTNTATTTGCTTCCTGGCTGATATATCTCAAGCTATATATGTCTAACATCAGAGTTTCTTACTTCTCATCAGAGTAGCATTCTTCTAAAATGGGCACACAGTCCTCTAAAATATTTGAGCAATTCAAACATTGTAAAAATATCTTAATATTAGCTGCTACACAAAACAATTCTAATATTATGACTTTAAATTGACTTGTATATATATACAATAATTAGTGTGCATCATNTGCAAGTGATAAAACTGACCTATTTTAAAGTTTATATTAGTTCTCTAAAGCATTCTGATTANCCTTTCAAATGNAAACATGCGCTAGCTATANAAAGGCCTAAATTATAAAAAANAAATGACNGAGATAAAGTGCATTATGATAGTTTGAGTAAAGATTAGTTTTAGACTGTATCTTATAAAGGNTTTGCAAATATGCCATCATACTTACTTTGTAGCTTTTAATGTATTTTTTAGAGATGCAGTGTAAGGTGGCCNGATAAACAGTGATAGTGAGGAGCATCATACTATGTATGAGTTTTATGCTCAATTTATCTACTGATTAGCTATTCTCAATGTCATAGATATAAATTNAAAGTAGAAAAACTGATAGATCAAACTTGATATACAATCTCCACTGATCTACTTTCAACTTACTGTACACCTTCTCACTCAGGTTGGACAAAGGACTAGTATGCCATTGAGGTCACATTATTTAGTACCTTTATACTATNTTAGATNGTACAGCTGAAGATGCTTTTTTTTCTGATGTNGATAGCTAATCTAACTTGGCCGATGACTATAAGGGCCCATCATAGATGNTTTAGCTNGCATTATCATTCACTATCTCTGATAATTCAGCTAAGCATAAGCTAGATAAAGATATGGANTTTGCCCACTCATCAGTTACTATATCTNACAATTTGACTAAGCACCCTCTANGCAAGCATATAGCTCTTGTCTATTCACTATTNATAAAATTTATACAACNATGCAAGCTCTCTATTTTTTTCCTTATCTCATTGCTCNATCTTACTATAATAAAGACTTCTTTTATCATATTCTCTNTAGTTATCTTTAATGCCTACCATCTTACNACCTATATTTAAGTGGCCCTCAAAGAAGCCNACTCAAATACTATTTTTGCTAGTGCTAAATTCATCTNNNCATNNNNGNNGATGANNTNNTNATGTTTTNTATNTNTATATNTNTNNNTNNNTTGNNNATNNNANCNAGCAGCTATCATTACTGCCCAGAGAGTGGTAGTGGTAGCTGAAGAAAAATTTATCTTGCCTCACCTCACTCATAGCACTGCCTTAAAATTTAAGGTAGCTAAGTTGGCTTACTGTAATATTAACATCATGTTGATTATGACCTCTAATCTTCACCTTCTGAAGCACAATCAATAAGTGACCCCCAAATTTGAAGGGAATTTGGATGAGGATAGGTGGTTACTTATTCACTCTAGCTAAAGCTGAGCCCATGTTTTTCCTCTCTAATAGTGAAAGGGATATGAAGGCCATATCTTTGCATTTAGAAAGATGAAGAAAAGGGAAAAGAAAAGGAGAAGAAAAAAGAGAGAGTAAAATCCATAGGGTTGGAGTCAGAGATGGCATCAGAGAGAGGGGCCTAGTGAATCGAATAGATAGAGTGGCAAACAAGGGTGGGAAAAGAGGAGTGGCATAAAAATGAAGGAGGTAATTGAGTAAGGAAGGTTAAGGGTAAAATGCCCTCATAAAGACTGGATCTAAAATTTAAAGAACATGGATAATGAAATCATTTTAGCCTTTAAACTCATAAAGTCAACAGATCCCCATTTAATGTTAAAGGAAATAGAAGAGTGAAACACAGAAGACAGTTGGTTTTATTCTGAGAGTGCATTGATATCCTCAAGAACAAGGGGCAGAGATGCAAAATTATATGCTAGCNTCATGATACACTCATCTNANAACACTTTANAGAATGAAAAATAATAGAATGAATATTTTAGTGGCTAAGCATGACCATATTCATAAAAGAATATGTCAAGGGTTATGCAATGTTTTAGGCCTCCAAAAATCAGCCAAATTAGCCTAGCATCCCCATCATCCCAATTGAAGCTGATNTACATGCACTCCCCTTTTAGATAATCTCAACAGACTTCATCACAGATTTATCCTTATTGAAGGGGTTTGTCTCAATATCAGCCTTTATCAACTACAATGTCTCTAAAGAAGTGGACTTTGTATTATATAATAAGATAATCACCACTGAAAGAACAGCTGAACTACATCAAGATCACATGTAGAAANAGTATGGACTGTTAAAGAAGCTGATATCTGACTGAGGGCTATAGTATATATTCAAGGTCACAAAGNAACTCTGTACAAAGCTGGAGATTAAGCAAGCCATATNAATAGCCTACTACTCACAGTNTGATGAATAGACCAAACAAACAAACTAGTCCTTGGAATAATTCTTGTGCATTTTTTGCAACTTCTAAGGGGATAATTAGGCAGATTTGCTACTATTCATAGAATTTGCCCATAACTCGACTATTTACTCATCAATAAGGAACACTCCATTCAAATTAANAATANGGTATATACCNTGAACTCTTCTAGAGGTGCTAGAGGATGCCTCACTCTCAATAGTCTCACAGTGCCTAAAGAGAATCTAGAAGGATACTATCACCTTTTATAACNTAGTGGCTCAAGTAATGGCATAGAAAGGGCCAAAAAAAAGGCAGAAAAGGAAGTATNAGGTTGAGGATAATGTATAGCTAGAGATNAAAAACCTTGTCACTACACACTCCTCCATAAAGCTTACACCTTGCTGATACAGCTCATTGTAGATAATAAGTATATTATCCCCTGTGAATGTCTAACTAGAGCTGTCAATTATATAAAAAAATACATCTAGTCTTTTACTTATCANTAATNATACNATATATCAAAACATGAGCACATGGCCTGAACTTTGAGAGGCTCGACCCACCCAAGCTCATTAATATTAAAGAAGCATATGAAATCAAGACTCTGCTCAATTTTTGGATGTTCCANAGAAATCTCTAATATTTAGTTCACTAGAAGGGCTATTCAGTCATAGATGACTAATAGATATTCTGAGAAGACCTAAAAGATAANATAGAGATAGCATCAGCCTTCTTTGAAGACTTCTATATGAAATATTTATAAGCAATAAGATCCACATCACCTCTGTCCTTATCTTCTAATCATTGAAGATGATAAAAAAAATAAAGAGGGAGGTAAATTCCCTCTCTTTTCTCTAATTTCATGCTTTTATTCCTCTTGATTTAACCATCTTGCAACTTGTACTTTTTATTGTAACTCTCACACTTATACTATGTCTTCATCTCANAGCATGCAGATCTTCTCCCCCACCTNTAGCATTAGTGCTCAAATTATGTTNATGTCTCCATGTCCCCTTTNCTTTATANAATGCCTTTTATTCACCCTNATTGATGATCTAAATGTTNATTAGTATGAATAAAATTTAAGAATGAGAAAAATCAGAAATCTTTTATTTGCACACTCATGNAGAGAGGGCAATAGAAGAGCTGTTTGATTAGGATTAGAGGATAGTGAACAGNNAACTTGAANAAAGTCTCTTTGTATTCACACCTCCACTAACACCACCTAGCCACAATAATAATAAAATAGAAGAAGATATATGCAAATAGATANAAAAGGACCTGATNTTTAGTGAAAAAGCAAAAGAAAAATAGATAGTCTTGAAGATGNTAATAAACATNNAGTGCCATAGAGCAATACAAGATAAAAAAATGTACACTCTTCAAATTATGACAAGTGATTATAGCTAAGCTCATNATAAGTGCATGAGAAAAGACTCATTAAAAATAAGTATAAAGGGCCCTAGCAGCTCATGNAGTAGATAAAGCAAGNGCCAGAGCAGTAGCACTAGAAGAGGAGCTCAGTCATGTAAAAGCAGCATTAAAGAGAGCAATNATCTATATTAAGAACAACTCCTTCATCAGAGAGAAGATTATCCCCNCTTGCTCTCTTACTANTCATATCAATGATGATGCCTCCTATATCCCNATTACCCATCATACATGGGGTTTCCTAAATATATACCTCATACACTGAGTCTTACACCTTCTCACTNAGTATNATCACCCCTTATGATATTGTCATGCCTAGTGACACCCTCACCAGTATGCACCCCCTNTCCCATCTTGATAGATAACAAGAATTTTGTCACACTATTCAGTCCCTTACTACCATCTAAGATGGTCTGGCCGAACGTGCATTTNGGCNACTNAGATGATCCAGTGGACTTGGGCCNAANTGGGCCACTCGCTGATGTTTTATATNGTTGGGCCCAACATCTCGCTGAGATAGTCTAAGACAGTTGNGCCCAGCATCTTGCNGAGACNNTCTTAGATGGTTGNGCCGATCAATATGAAAAATANCTNNGCAATTGTCAGTGACCNTCTGAGANGGTTGGGNNGACNAACATNAAAAAATAGCTNGGTNATTNTTNGTGACCATCTGAGANNGTNGNGCNGACCAACATGAAAAATAGCTCGGTGATTNTCAGTGACTATTTGAGATGGTTGGGCCGACCAATATGAAAAATAACTCGGTGATTGTCAGTGATCATCTGAGACGGTTGGGCTGACCAATATGAAAAATAGCTTAGTGATTATCGGTGACTATCTGAGATGGTTGGGCCGATCAATATGAAAAATAGCTCAGTAATTGTCACGACCATCTGAAACGGTTAGGCCCAGCAATATGAAAAATAGCTCAGTGGTCATCAGTGACTATATAAGACAGTTGGGCCCAGCAATATGTAAAATAATATCAAAATCACTGGTGACCATGTGAGACAGCTGGGCCCAGCAAAATAAAAAATAGTGTGAGGGTCATCGGCAACCATCTGAGATGGGTGGGTCT
>SGPL01000079.1:0-14497 GCA_004802705.1 Bondarzewia mesenterica
GATACTCAGGATACGCTTGCAAGAATGCCGCATGCGCTGCAGCCTCAACTGGGTCTTGGCTCTGACTTGGGGCTGAGGCAGATGTCACGAGACCTGACGTCGGCGACGGGATATAGACAGGAGGAGAGACTGGGGCGGGGGAATGATAAACACGCTCGTTGGCGGCGAGGGCCGCTTTCTCAGAAAAGGGACGCAAGTAGGTGTCTTGTGAGGGTTCAAGGCTAAAGGAAAGAGTTGACGCTGAGTGGATAAAATTTCTTTTTAGGAGTGGGGCAGAGCGGTGGTGTTTGAGGCTACGCGTGCGCTCATACGTGGTATCCGTGTGGCGGTTGTGCGAATGGGAGTTTCCCATTGTTGGTATAGAAATATGAGGTTGTGGTGCCTAGAAAGAGGTGTGAGCGTACGCATATAATTTAGAGGAAGAGAAGTCAGTATGGAAAGGTATGGGAGGGACAGAGAACATACCTCGAGGTGGCGGGAAGGTGACCAGCTAAGATATTGGAGTTGAACCGAGCTGGGGCACGAGTAAGTGTGTTCGAAGACGCCAGGTGACGCCTTGACGCTTTGGATGATCGAGACACTCTAAGCGTCAATTTCTAGATATCATACGTCAAGTGACGCTTCTGGAAGCATGCGTCAAGAAGCGGCCACACCTGGAGATACAACGCTTAAACGAGCTGCCAATTGAGTCGTAGTATGACCTCGCCAACAGGATTTATATCCGAATGTTTCCTGGCTAGTGGTTGAAAAGCGCACATATAGGCAACAGGATAAAAGTACAGAGGACTATAAGTACGAGCAGGAGACAAGGAGGGAACGGACATCCACCCACCTATAAGTGATCCTGACGTCTGGCGCACTGCAATTGATTCCGTCTGAGCCAAGGAGCCGGCTGTTTGAAAACGGCGCATATATGCGTTCAACACGGGCAAATACCAACGAAGGGAGCCAATGTTATAACTCACAACGAGGTATCTACGTGTCGACAAGACACCAAGTCAGAGCAGGTAACAACATTGGATGGAAGAGAACACCTACGATAGGTGCGCTTGTGTATCTGAGCGACCGCGCATATATTAGGCCTCAGTACATATATGGGGCGAGCAGTGGGTCATTTACCTGATGGAAGATGTCCAATGTAGCGCTGACCATGTACAACAGATGGTATCAGTTGGAAAGACTCAGAGTGAGAACATCGGCATACATACCAACTCGAACGGTGGGGGGAAAGCTGGTGAGGATGAGGTAGGAAGACAAGCTGAGGAAAAAGTCGGATGCGTCAGGGATGGCGTGCTCGACACATTTATACACGGATGAAAGTCGGAGCTCCACGCTCCCATGAGCCAGAGTATCAAAACTTGTCCGGATAACAAACTAAACAGCTAACCAACCCATCCTCCGCGTACGCGCCGAGAGCCACCCCTTTCCAGACCCCAATACCCACCTCACTTACCAAGCTAGGCAACTGGGAAACAGGTGCAAGGCGCGACGAATGAATGGGATAAACACATTCAACACTCGGAAATGGAGTATAGGCCGTATCCGGCTGGATGATAGCGCGGCCCATGTCAGTAACGCGCTAGGCCCTTTCTTCCACCTTGGTGTTGTATGGTCAGCAGTAATCTTTAAATTTCATATAGGAAAGGGGCAGCCGATTGATGGGTCAGAGGAACCAACGATAGTACCTGCGACTCCTCTTCCATTCATCAAGGCCCTGGCGAAAGCCCGCATCGTTTGAATTCCTATTGCCTGCACGCTTTCCCGTGGTTCCCACACCGGGTGGAAATGGATCATGCATCATGCATCATCATGGACCATCTTCCCAGCTCGTCCATCTGCGAGTTGGCAATCATGATGCGTCTTAATGATCTGGGGAAACTTAAAGTAAGGCGCGCTAGCAAGCCAATCGAGAGACAGGATCAATCATTGGCAGCTGCAGTTCTCACCATCAAATAGGAAACTTGACTGGAAATGGGAGCATGGTTCCAGGTTGTGATGCATGTGAGGTCCGCACACCCTAAAGACGCGATGCACTTGAGCGGTCCGTGCACCGAGCTAATGAGATATGCATGTGTCGCGCATACTAGTCCGATAGCAAGTTTGAAGTGTGAGTGACTTCGCCATCCTGCCAACATAGCCTCAGCCCAAAGAAAGCGACCTGAGAGAATGCACCAATAATGATCCACACGTCGTGCACGATTGGAACAGTTGGCAGATGGCCAGTCAGTGCCTTGAGCTAGTTGGTCTCATCCTGAGATAATAGTACTCATTGTGGCTGAAAATGTGGCAATAAGCTTCAATCCCCGATGCCTGTGAGATGTCGATGAGCTTTTATGCTGTACGAAGAGCTGTCCTCGACGTATCGTTCCCCGTGGACATACTTGTGGTCGAAATATCTGCCAACGGACATTGGCACTTGTCGTCAGACTCAAAAATGGTCTCCGGCTTGCACGACCGGATGAGTAGGCGCACACGGGGTCTCGTCGCTGAGTCTAAACAAAACAACGGAAAACTCCGCGGAAGCCCTCGCTAAGCAGAAAACGAAGGGATCATCACATTCACCATCCTCATTAATGACATGAATAATTCTGTCAAAAACAAGCGAACCTATGCAATGTGTGCAAAGCTGTGCGAAGCTACTTTCACTGAATGTGAAGATCCTCAACTGGACATCCATTTTCGCATTATGATCGGATCCTCAAGGCTTTCGCCGCGTTCGCATAACCACCTTATGCATCAACAAAATTCGAGAAAACACGAAGATCGGGTACTAGCTCTACTCGATGATTGCTGGTAATTTAGAAGCGCCCGCTGCTTTCGCACTCTTGTGAGCCTTGTGTGCGATGGAAGATACGCTGCCATGTGGGCCTAGAAGGTGAAAATATGCGAGATCCTGTACATACACTGCACCGCCAGCAGAAGCTCGACGATCGACGGGTGCAGAATTGCTGACAGTTCTCTTTATATCAAAACAGAATCATTTCCACCGCAATCCAAGCGTCAAACCCAAAGTCTGAGATGAACGTTTTGAACCGAACATGTCCGTCGTATGTCTTCTACGCCTGGCCGAGACTCGATAATCGTGGTACTGCGAGGCGACCTAAAACTATAGGATCAACGAGGAAATACAAATGACCCACCCAGATCATAGAGAGCGGGCTGCATGTCTCAGTCTTTCATTTCCAGAGGCCCTCGGAGTCGACTCCACGTGCTTGCCAATAAACTCAGGGAAGACACAGGAGGACACTTGCTCCTAACGAGTACAAAACCGACAGATTCCTGAGAAACCCCCATCCGGCTAAGGCGATGCCGCCACTGCGCCACTGTCAGGAGAAGAATGTATGCTGATCAAATCGCATTCATAAAGACAGACGCACATGGTCGCCGCAATAGAGGCATAAACCTGTGCAACCGAGATCGTAAACGAGTATCTGTCAAGTCCGGGTAATACTCGTGCTCATCAATCCGTCGGTCCTCGACAGCACAAATGCCCTATTCCAAGAGTCGATATGGTCTCCTCTTCCTATTGGGGAATGGAGAGATGAGTTTATTCACGTCAAGCGCTGCCGGACACACTTGCATTGGTGACGGAGTATCAAATTGATAAGACGTGTCATCATGCCAGGTCATGGGCAAACATCAGTCAAACCACAAGTACACATCTTCTAGCCTGTGTATGTTGTAAGTAAGAGGGACAGGCCATGAAAACTTGTATTCAAAAAATGCAAGGTTCCGTCAAGGATGAATGCAAGACGGGTTTCGGTAAGTCTTTTGAGCGACGGCTTTGTTCGAAAACGTAGGGACGGACCGCTGACCAGCGTTCCATTCGACTCGAAGCAGATAATTGAGGGTCGAGTCGCAGATCATTCGCAGCTACAAAGCTTCTGGCTACACAGATGAGCTATCCATGGTATTGATATTCACCTTCACACCTTCTTCCAGACGGACACTTTTGAATTTTACATATTGTGGTTCGTCGAAGGGGTAAACAGAGCAGGCGGCGAATGAACAGCCTTCCGGCGACTCGCACTGCACGGATCCACTCGTGGCGATACAAGCTAGGGACTGCCACATATGAAAACAATACCAAGACGGAGAAATTGGAGTAGAGTTTGGAATTGAGTGCATGCGGATTGGGCTGGGATCCTAGAGCATGCCCGAATAGTCCATTATGGCATGAGTGAGAGGGGCGAATCATTGGCGGCAATGGAGATCACTAACTCGGCCAGTGGAGGTAGACACTCGTGATGCATAGGCGCCGAGACATATGAACGGCGACCAATGGGTTTGTGGAGGAATGGCCGCGCTGTTGAATAAGCAATGTAGGGGAAGGTGCAGGTTGGAGTGATAAAGATGGTACACCAATACTGCGAGACGGCAGCATTCTGAAAGGGCAGTATTTACAAGATTCAATGATTAAAGACGGATGCGATATGGGAGTGTCAAAGTTCTGCCTCGGAAAGCATGATTGAAACAAAGGCTTGACAATGCATTCAGGCGCGGGGAAATGAACCCATTTGGTCTAGCAGTGCGCCTAGAGAATAACTCCTCTGAACAAACGCTCAGGTCATGCAGCAGAACTTCGCATGATGCTCAAGAATATCGCGAAGAAGATTGTGAATGGAGGGTCAAAGCGATCAGTGATAACACAAGAATACGATTCATCAACATATCACCACCGCGCAAACAATCGGGATCAACTGCAAATCAACATCTTCGGCGTCTATGAGCTCTCCTAGTAGTTCGAAGGGCGACTTGCGATCAGCAGAACGATATAGATCGAATGGCATGAATATTGTGAAGATCGGAAAGTGTCCCGAAATTCACACGAGGGGTTCCATGAGGCTCCAAATTCTAGTGGGAAAGAGGTCCGTTAACCAGCAACAGGTGATCAAAGAGACGGAACCCAACTACAACGTCAAAAGAATGCTGCCCGCAAGCATGAGGTCAAATTCAAAGTGAACTGAGTGTGCCCTTACCATGCCCAACCAAACCCAGAGCTCCGTCGGACGTGGCAAGCGTCAGAGCATGCTGTTCATGTGTAAACTTTTTAAAGCCTCTCTACATGTCAAAAATAGATTGGACATCATCTTTCGGCTGTAAGGACTTGAGCAGTAGGTACAGAGAAAAGCACCTGCATTGCGCAAATGTCGTCGTCGGCTGGGAATTCTGTCCGACCTTAACATACGTGACATGTCACTCAAAGCAAGAACATGTGCGTGACGTCACGCGTTATGTCCAATTGTCGCGACGCTCGTTTGTATTTTTAATTAGTCCTCCCAAAGGCAGAGTAGCCACTCGTCAACGTTCAATCTTCGTGCATTCGCGCCTCAGGATCCTCCTGTCTGACGTTGGTATACGCAGTGACCTTTCTCAGGCCCAGGGCTCAAGCATACATGCTTTGTCCCCTTCTATAATAACATCTCCCTTACCAAAATACCATCATCCTTCTCTGTCCAGTATCATGACATCTTTCGAACGTGGATGGATTCCTGCAACTCTGGGCTATCCCACCCAGGACATGATGGATTACATCAAAATGTACACAGGTATCACGCGTATGAATGTAGACGACACAGAGAGCCATCCAGACGATTTTCAGAACAACATCACGAGGGCTTTCAGCCGTCTTGAAAGATTCCCAATCGCGGACGTAGAGGAGAAGGCTAGACAGGGTGACAGAGAAATGATCATAGAGCTGGGCCTCAGGTAAGTCCAACTCCAAATCTCTTAATATGCTTTGAACGGAGTTGCACATATTAATTGTGTTCGTGAACGGACTGTAGGAAGCACACGGGCTGCCAAACGCCCAAAGACCAGAATGAAGCCGTGAGGCTCTGGGAAAGCCTCTTACCCATCCCACTTGATCTCTCTGAGACCTTTAGCATGGGCACGGCCTCCCTCTGCCTGGTCTCTCACCACATGTCCAAGTACGACGAGTCGCGGGATGGCAAGGACCTCATCAACGCCGCGCGCTGCGCCGATTGTGCAGCCATGCTGGACGCCACTTCGCCGACCATGCTGTACGCTGCGAAGCTGCTCGATAGGACCTTGCGCGCGTTTGATACAGGTGATCATCAGCTTGATGCCAATGGCGTCGCGACGATCAAGCGCGCCACGGCAGAGTTTGAGTCCTTATGGGCAGTCTTCGAGCGGCGCAGTCGTGCGGTCGAGAGGGAGGAGCTCAAGAGGGAGATGAAGGTGAGGCGGGCGCCCAATCGGTACGAGTGCGCGCGCGATGGATGCGGCATCCA
Organism: Bondarzewia mesenterica; assembly: GCA_004802705.1. Lineage (NCBI taxonomy): Eukaryota > Fungi > Basidiomycota > Agaricomycetes > Russulales > Bondarzewiaceae > Bondarzewia > Bondarzewia mesenterica. Next base: position 6,255 of record SGPL01000079.1, read on the forward strand.
GGCGAATTCCCAACGCACCCTTTTAAGGTGCGCGGGACCATGTGCGCCGGAGAACAAGCCGCATTACTGCTCGAAGGAATGCCAGAGAGCAGTAAGTTTTTCTTGCAGGATGGACCTACCCACTCAGAATATTCACTCTGGCCCGTCAGGACTGGAAGGCGCATAAACCTTACTGCAAGGGCCAACAAAGAGAGACTTCGACGGCTCTCACTGTTCCACTTCCCACCAATTTCAGCTTTCTTCAGGAGGACGCTACAAGTCCAGACAACGCAAGCAGTCGTTCATCGAGGAAAAAAATGTCGTAAAAAGGAAAAGGGCAAGGAATGGCGGGTCAATGTGCCCACGCCGGACGGACGCAGCGAGATGCAAATCAGCACACAGTCAGTAGACTTGGAGACAATGAAACTCTTGCAGGACGTAGCATACCGCGCTCAAAGAGATGGCGTCGCCCGTGCGAGGGAGTATCTGCATAGTTTGGAGGACGAAGACTCGGTCGACTGATGACCGATTTGGTACGATATAAGCACGGGTATATTAAATTGCAGAAGATGTACAACATAAGATACAACTGAATACATCGCATGGGCGGTTCCTACAGTTCGAGCGAAGGAGAGAACTGCAGAAGTAGATGCGTCAGTCACAATGGAAATCCTCAAGTTTTCAAAGCCTACAGGTCTTCGAAAGGAAGGAAATGTCGGGACATATCACCAGGACATCCAAATGATCATTGACACACAGCTTGGAGCTGTCGACACATCACCGTTAGTGACCCTGTTTTGGGACAGAAGGGACTGATGCTTGTCACGAAGAGCGTCCAATGCAAGAACGCAGATTCATTAAGAGGCGAGAGAGAGAAATCGATGGTACCATCTTCTGAAAAGCAAGACGTGGGCACGGACCCCCTAACGCTGGTTGGCAGTGCTCCTGGGATAAACCCAGGTTGGCAAATATACACTCCCCAAGATCATCATCTGCGACCGTTAAGGAAGGGTCCTAATATCACTTACCCATCGTCGATTCGTCCTTGGTAACACAAAATCAGAACGACTAGCTGACCGAACGTATGAACAATGTCGCTTTATCGCACTTTGAATTTTAGCCAACTTGAACTTATCCATCGATGCGCCAATCAAACGAGCAAATATTCGTCACCATCCTTGCCTTTTAGCTTGTTTGACGTTTCGTCGTATTCATAGATAAATAGTTTATCAAAAACGTTTGTAACTCACTGCTACGGCAACATTTAGCATCCATGGCCTCATCTAAGCGAGATTGCAACGCCGAAACGACGCGATGTTTGTGACCTGGGCATGAGTGGCCGGAAGCAACCTCGATCCTGAACCAAGAAATCCGACGCCAAGTATGGATATATGAGATCCAACATCCAGCTATATTGCGAGGCATCGGCGGATCGCCGAACCCGCAAACGCACCTCAGCAGCCGCGTCAAAAAAATGCCATCGATTCCACTTTTACCGAACTGGCCTGCATATTTCAGCCAGCAATATACCTCTCTTCACACCTGTGTACAACTCCCTTAGCGGGGAAAAAAATGCAAAAGGGTCCCAGCGAACGCCGCTCGTCTGGTCATGGTCATGTCGCCTTCTTCGCCTTTTCCTCCCCAATGTAATGCTGCCGTTTTTCCAAGTCTGCAGTAATAGACGATGAAACTACATCAATCAATGCACTCGCAGCCCATATTTTTGAATATGGGTGTAGATTTGGGAAAGGAGCGAGAGAGATGGACTGACCGTGCGCCCACATGGCGGCGCCGATGCGGTTCGAAACCGAGAAGAGAAGGCCGAGGAATGGGATGGACTCGAGCAGCGCGGCCGCAAAGCCAAACACTGTTTCCAAAAGTTGAACATCAATGCTCGTTCTTCCCGTTCAACGGGAGGACACGAAGTGCGAGAGGGAGAAGTTCTGACGTACCGCGGTAGTCCCACCGGTGTTCGGCGACGAAAAGTGCAATTTGATGGCGGTTCATTTTCTTCGCTTGGAAATACTGTTTTCCAAAGTGATGAGAAAGAAATGGAAAGCATGATGATGAATGCGAGTTTCTGAGAGAGGGCGGGCCTAGTGGTACGAGATTATTGAGTGAGTGCTTACCGGTCGGTGCAGGTAACGCGCGGTATCCATCGACTTAAAGAACGCTGCGATGAAGATGCCAACGAACGGCACTGCGTGCAACGGGAACAACATCACTACACGCACACAATCACATGCTCTTATAAACAAAACTATCCAGCGTCTCCCGTACTGAACAGAGCACGCACCTCGTTTGATGGTATATCCCACCAACCAAGTCTTAACGCCCTCCATGCCCGCCCACGTTCCATCGTCGACCACGGGCGGGACATCCCACTCCTCGATGTACGGGCCCCAAAATTCGGGCCCTTTCCCGCGCGAGGCGACGGTCTGGTCCCAAGCGCGCTGCCGGGCAATGCGTAGGTTGCGCGCGAGGAAGAAGGTGAGGATGCCAGTGAGTTGACTGACGATGATCATGACAGTCGCATCTGCATGAAAACACATTCAGATGTTCGAGAAAGCATGAGAAAGGGGGAGGACGAACATGTTGGGATGTCGAAGGGCATTTTAAAGCCTAGTATGGTCTCGTTCGAGATGCCTGTAATGCTGGGTGACCTGATAGAATTAAAAAATGAAATATACAGAAGGGTTGTGCGCAAAGGTATCACACTTCATGAGAAATAGCTTGACGAATTTGCGTTGGATATTGAATGTCAACGCAGCCTATGGGCCACACGATCAAACATTCTCAGCCCCATTCACGAAGGACCATACAAACCGAAACTCACCCAGCTCAGCCCGACAGCGACGCCTCTCAAAAATCCATGCTTGCACTTTTTTCCAGATGGGGACGTAGAGGCTCTTGTCCGTGACAAGGCGGTACACGCCGACGACGACATAGGAAGGCGGAAATTCGAGGCGGAGCGTCGAGCGCTCGAGAGCGAGGGGTACGTTGGGAGGCGGGGAGGCGAGTGGTTCGTAGTCTGGGTTGAATACTTGCTGTTGCGGGGGTTTCTGCTCTACAGACATGATGTTGGTGCGTGGTCAACGTCCGTCACTGACTGGCACTTTCCATGCGAAGACGCATGCAACTCCTAACCCTGTTCTGTGGTCTGGTTCGTTGACTGCCGGCGACGTCGAGCTTGCGTCGAGCTAACGTCGAGCCTCGTCGAGCTCGACACTTCAAACGTCTCACCGTGATGAGTCTTCGTCAAATACCGCGACTCTATCTCATATAAATTTCACAATACTCCAAGCGACAACTATCCATTCATTCCAAAGCTTCAAATTTCGATAATAAGTATGACATCAAATACATCTCGTAGTAGGGGGGCCTTGCGACGTGGAGGGGAGGATTACTTATGCATATAACACGGACAGACTTCGTCGGTATGTGAAATCTGGAAAAAGGGATGAGTGAGTTGATATATGCTTGAAATCTCCATGGATGAGACAGATGATTACCCTGCACGGCGCGGCGTCATCATCGTCGTCGTCGAGTAGATTTCAATCGAGCTCTTCATCGGCGCTGATACCGTACTTGTGAGGGACCCGCTTCTCGAGTTCCTCCTCGTCGGCAATGCCATAACGGTGGGGAACACGTTTCTCCAACTCCTCGTCAGCGCTGATCCCATACCTGTGAGGCACGCGTTTCTCGAGCTCCTCATCCGCGCTGATTCCGTACTTATGTGGCACACGCTTCTCAACCTCCTCCTCATCGGCAATGCCATAGCGGTGTGGGACGCGCTTCTCCAATTCCTCGTTGGCACTGATGATGTACTTGTGAGGGACCCGTTTCTCGAGTTCCTCCTCGTCGGCAATGCCATAGCGGTGGGGAACACGTTTCTCCAACTCCTCGTCAGCGCTGATCCCATACCTGTGAGGTACGCGTTTCTCGAGCTCCTCATCCGCGCTGATTCCGTACTTATGTGGCACACGCTTCTCAACCTCCTCCTCATCGGCAATGCCATAGCGGTGCGGGACGCGCTTCTCCAATTCCTCGTCGGCACTGATACCGTACCTATGCGGCACGCGCTTCAACAAGGTATCCTCTACACTAGGCTCATCGTACCCGCGCCGCCCGAGACCACGTGCGCCCACATCAACGACTAAGCGCACAACCCCCAACATCACATCCAGTCAGCCTTGGACCTTTGAACGACCGACGGCCATGAACAGCAAGTGTACTGACCTCGAGCGTGTGCGGGCAGCACGGTGAGAACGAACGCGAACAACACGGCGAAAGTGGGCACGATCATGACGTTAACGAAGATGATGTTATGGAAGGTGAAATTTCGAAGTGGGAAAGAGCGAAGAAGGAGTTCGTGGGGAGGTATTTCGGGCTGCTATCGGTCGAGCACTTTATATATACTCGAGGTGAGTCCTCCCCTTCATTCCCTTTGCACACGGATGTGGATGGCCCAATCTGCATGGAGATCCGAGGTGACAGGAACGGGGAGAGTTGCATGAAACGGCCTCAGACTCCGGATCAAAAAATCGTTTTCCGTTTTTCTGTTCCTTTCTTTGTTTTCCTTTTTTAACGTTGTTATCTTTGTCATTTATTAAAAAAAACGTCACGGTTGTCCGTGCGCTGATGAGCACACTTTGGGTGACTTTGTCCTGCTGACTAGGACCACGGTCGGTCGCAACTCCGAGTCGTTCGTCCGTAGTATCAAATGCGACTTCAGATAGACAACCAGCGTTGACAACGAAATTGTGCTCACACCCCCGTCTGACATGATTGTCCGAGAAAAAAATACGGGGTATCAACAGGGATCGCTGTCATGGAAGGACCTGACGATGGGTGGAGGACGATATTGCGCAAGCAGATTACCGACCAAGGTGACCTGTGACGCGAATTTGTCTGGAATCAACGCAATCTGCAGTGGAAATTTCGAAGATCTTGGTTTTATTATTGTTAACGAGCGGGAGTCCGTGAGATCGGCGCATCTATCAGACCGACGATCTGGTGGACAAAGAGTGACTCGTCTCGGTCACACGAGTGGTCACTTAACTTTACTTGACCACTGCGCGTTTCACGTTTCACTTGTCGCAATGCAGACGCGGGGTGAGTCGGTCCTAATTGCCTGAGGCCTGAGTATGAGTCCTGAGTATTAGTGGACGGATCCGTATGCACACCTTGCCAGAGATGGGCTTTTCCAGTACGCCTCCATCCTACCACCCCCGCCGTACGTATCGCCGCACACGTATCACCGTCGCTCGCCCCGTCGGGAAAAGCGAGGCCCCGCTGGGTCAAGGTCAAGATTCACTCGTTGCTTTGCCGCGGCCTTGTAATGCAATTGGTACTAAACTAACGCGTTTCGAGGTTGATGCGGATATCTGTTGGCTGAGATGAGTTTCATGTTTTAATGCGCGCCCATCCATCAAGTCGCTTCTTCAGAATGTAGTCTAAATTCCTGATACTGATCGCCCAGATGCGAACACTCGATTATACCTTCGGATGGACAGGATGTTGATCCGACAGCTCAGCGCTCAAGTGCTATGCAACAAGATCGCGGGCCGACCACATTACTTACCCGGCCACTAGTAATACGCGCGCAGTGCGTTGACATATCACTTTGATTATCAGGACACGGCAAAGTAAAGTGTCCGAGTGAACGGCAAAAACGCGATGCTAAGAAGACTATACCAGCTATTGAACAGTCAGTGCAGCAGCAATTGAGGAGTCCTCCGACAAGTTCAAGTCTACGTTCCACCTCACCCCCTCTAACAAATCGAGCAGCCATGCATGTCCCCACCCCCGTTTCTCTCCTCCCCCTCCTCTGCCTCCTCATGCTCCACATCTCCATGACCGCGTGCGCCTTCTCCTCCGATTCCAAGCCGCACGCGACCTTCAGCGTACACTACCCATGGCTGACCCGACGCGATCCCCCACCCCACCGACACCAACTCGACCGCTTCGAACCCTTCTGCGGTGCGTCTTCTATCCTTCCGACCTCATCCCAAATTAAAAACAAAAATCCGATGCTGAAAACTCGAGATCGATAGGAGACTTTGTGCATAACCCACAGCCCTTCGCAGGTTATAAACCGACATTCCTCTCTTTCTCAGGACATGTCGGAGACCTTGGTGAGCCTTTTTTCCCCTCCTAAAAAAAGTACTATTCAATTCGAAACACGAAACAAAACTCGAAAGTGAGTGTACGATACACGCGCAAGCGCGTCCCGCGCAGCGCAGCAGATTTCACCATCGAAATCGCCCACGATGTCCCCATCGCACCTTCAGGCCAGCTGTGCCTCGACGACGTGCAAATGCCGCGCCCCACATCCCAGTCGAGTCCCGAGTATGGTGTCCTTTTGTTCGAGGCGCGCGATCCCGTCACCAAGGAGCTCGTGAAATACTATGTACGTCATGTCTCCCCCCCTCTCTATGATCTGTTCACTCAGATTGATTTCGTGATGAGTGCTCGGACGTGAAGCTGATGGATGAGGAGGATTATGCGAAGGATTATCCAGCGATGTGTGCGCGGAACAACGAGACGCTCGTGCCCATGCCCGAGGAATGGCTGTAGCTCATACATATACACAGACAAGCTGCTACAATACCGCTTCCATTCCATTCCCATCACGAGCGTTTCCTCGCTGTCCAAAACTGCGTGACTGTAACACCAACAAAACAAAACGGCATCAATCTCCCGGCACACATGGATCACCTTCGCTCGGAGAGCGAGAGCCAAAGAAAAAAAGAGTGGGGGAGGGAGAGAGAGACGCACCGTACGTAAACTTGAGCAAGGAACCGGGCTGATGCGCGTAGTGCGTGTCGATGGACTTTTGCGAGTCATGGTCGACGTCGAACCCGATCAGTTCGGCCAACCGGATCGCCTCCTCCGCGGAGAGCTGCATCTGAGAGTGTTTGCCCCACTTGAACGCTGTCGACGCCACACAATCAAATAAGTCAGCGCCCGTCAAATCGTACTTGAAAAAAAAATGAAAGNNAGTAGGAGGGAAGAGANGCACGACCGAGGTTGATCCAGAGTCCGCCAGGTTTGAGGAGCCGATGTATATTCTCCAAAAAGTCGACCACGTTCTCTGAGACGTCAATGAAGAACAGGGTGACGAGCGCGTCATAGCTGCTCGCGTCATCGTCGTTGAAGCTGGTCAAGAAATCTCCCTCGACGAGACGAACCCATGAGGTGGGCAGCATGTCAGGGAACGGAACGGGGTCGAAGCGCGCGGAGGCACTGCGCTGGTGCGTCCAATCCCCGGCGTAGGGATATAGCGTGTGTTGGAAGAGCGACGTCGTGCCGTTCAGCAGGTAGTGATACCCGATGATCGACCCGTAGTCCAGCTCGCACGCATCTACGGAATACCCTGCATGCGTGTTGGCGTCACTATGATGGACACAAAAGAAAGAGAATGAAAGAATCACCTCGGTTCGCGATCTCGTGTGCCAGCCGCCCCATCCCAAATCCAGGGACCAGCACCTTTTTCTCTTTCTCCTGTCTCCAGAACTCGCGTCCGAGAGCCTCCAAGATGGGCGGAAACACGGTCTCGCGCTCCGGACGACCCGCCTCGCTCCAATCGCGGACGACATGACCCAAAAAATCTTCCACGATCTCAAAATGCGTCAAAGACCCTCGGAGTTCGTCTTGGTCGAGTCCATAGGCCTCGAGGGCGTACGCCGCGATGTGTCCCAAAACCTGTGCGTTATGCGTGATGGTGCGTCGGGCGTCGGAGAAGTGTTGAGTGTACCCGATCGCGTCTGCCAATGGACGGTGTGCCGCGGGCAAGCGGTCGAAGCGGACGCGTTTGTTCTGGATGATTTGGAGCGCGGGAGTNCGGTACGAGGCGAACGAGGCGATCGCGTTGAGGATGGGCTGGTTTGGATTCCGTTTGGGTTTGACTTGGGGAGGTNGTTGGAGGGTTGGAGGGAGTGCAGCGGCTTGGGGGGCTGTCAATGTGGACGTGGACACCTTCAGGGATGGTAATGGCGAGAGTGAGGGAAGGGCTGTGAGAGAGAGCCCAGAGGAGGCCGAGGAAGGTTAGGATAAGGGCGAGTTGGGGGAGGAGGCGGTTGCAGCGGGGCATGATTTACGGGTGGAGGGGACATCGGATACGGTATATGAGCAACTGTCCTGATACAGCTGCATNNCATTTNNNGNATANTTTGAGNAATNNATATGNNNTTGAATATTGNATNTTGAATATTGANAGTTTGAANNTNNNNANTTTGANGCNGNTCANGAACNCNNNCNNG